>JAXIVJ010009577.1:0-50466 GCA_036785665.1 Chirona hameri | reverse complement strand
GTCTCTGTCTCTGTCTCTGTCTCTGTCTCTGTCTCTGTCTCTGTCTCTGTCTCTGTCTCTGTCTCTGTCTCTGTCTCTGTCTCTGTCTCTGTCTCTGTCTCTGTCTCTGTCTCTGTCTCTGTCTCTGTCTCTGTCTCTGTCTCTGTCTCTGTCTCTGTCTCTGTCTCTGTCTCTGTCTCTGTCTCTGTCTCTGTCTCTGTCTCTGTCTCTGTCTCTGTCTCTGTCTCTGTCTCTGTCTCTGTCTCTGTCTCTGTCTCTGTCTCTGTCTCTGTCTCTGTCTCTGTCTCTGTCTCTGTCTCTGTCTCTGTCTCTCTGTCTCTGTCTCTGTCTCTGTCTCTGTCTCTGTCTCTGTCTCTGTCTCTGTCTCTGTCTCTGTCTCTGTCTCTGTCTCTGTCTCTGTCTCTGTCTCTGTCTCTGTCTCTGTCTCTGTCTCTGTCTCTGTCTCTGTCTCTGTCTCTGTCTCTGTCTCTGTCTCTGTCTCTGTCTCTGTCTCTGTCTCTGTCTCTGTCTCTGTCTCTGTCTCTGTCTCTGTCTCTGTCTCTGTCTCTGTCTCTGTCTCTGTCTCTGTCTCTGTCTCTGTCTCTGTCTCTGTCTCTGTCTCTGTCTCTGTCTCTGTCTCTGTCTCTGTCTCTGTCTCTGTCTCTGTCTCTGTCTCTGTCTCTGTCTCTGTCTCTGTCTCTGTCTCTGTCTCTGTCTCTGTCTCTGTCTCTGTCTCTGTCTCTGTCTCTGTCTCTGTCTCTGTCTCTGTCTCTGTCTCTGTCTCTGTCTCTGTCTCTGTCTCTGTCTCTGTCTCTGTCTCTGTCTCTGTCTCTGTCTCTGTCTCTGTCTCTGTCTCTGTCTCTGTCTCTGTCTCTGTCTCTGTCTCTGTCTCTGTCTCTGTCTCTGTCTCTGTCTCTGTCTCTGTCTCTGTCTCTGTCTCTGTCTCTGTCTCTGTCTCTGTCTCTGTCTCTGTCTCTGTCTCTGTCTCTGTCTCTGTCTCTGTCTCTGTCTCTGTCTCTGTCTCTGTCTCTGTCTCTGTCTCTGTCTCTGTCTCTGTCTCTGTCTCTGTCTCTGTCTCTGTCTCTGTCTCTGTCTCTGTCTCTGTCTCTGTCTCTGTCTCTGTCTCTGTCTCTGTCTCTGTCTCTGTCTCTGTCTCTGTCTCTGTCTCTGTCTCTGTCTCTGTCTCTGTCTCTGTCTCTGTCTCTGTCTCTGTCTCTGTCTCTGTCTCTGTCTCTGTCTCTGTCTCTGTCTCTGTCTCTGTCTCTGTCTCTGTCTCTGTCTCTGTCTCTGTCTCTGTCTCTGTCTCTGTCTCTGTCTCTGTCTCTGTCTCTGTCTCTGTCTCTGTCTCTGTCTCTGTCTCTGTCTCTGTCTCTGTCTCTGTCTCTGTCTCTGTCTCTGTCTCTGTCTCTGTCTCTGTCTCTGTCTCTGTCTCTGTCTCTGTCTCTGTCTCTGTCTCTGTCTCTGTCTCTGTCTCTGTCTCTGTCTCTGTCTCTGTCTCTGTCTCTGTCTCTGTCTCTGTCTCTGTCTCTGTCTCTGTCTCTGTCTCTCTGTCTCTGTCTCTGTCTCTGTCTCTGTCTCTGTCTCTGTCTCTGTCTCTGTCTCTGTCTCTGTCTCTGTCTCTGTCTCTGTCTCTGTCTCTGTCTCTGTCTCTGTCTCTGTCTCTGTCTCTGTCTCTGTCTCTGTCTCTGTCTCTGTCTCTGTCTCTGTCTCTGTCTCTGTCTCTGTCTCTGTCTCTGTCTCTGTCTCTGTCTCTGTCTCTGTCTCTGTCTCTGTCTCTGTCTCTGTCTCTGTCTCTGTCTCTGTCTCTGTCTCTGTCTCTGTCTCTGTCTCTGTCTCTGTCTCTGTCTCTGTCTCTGTCTCTGTCTCTGTCTCTGTCTCTGTCTCTGTCTCTGTCTCTGTCTCTGTCTCTGTCTCTGTCTCTGTCTCTGTCTCTGTCTCTGTCTCTGTCTCTGTCTCTGTCTCTGTCTCTGTCTCTGTCTCTGTCTCTGTCTCTGTCTCTGTCTCTGTCTCTGTCTCTGTCTCTGTCTCTGTCTCTGTCTCTGTCTCTGTCTCTGTCTCTGTCTCTGTCTCTGTCTCTGTCTCTGTCTCTGTCTCTGTCTCTGTCTCTGTCTCTGTCTCTGTCTCTGTCTCTGTCTCTGTCTCTGTCTCTGTCTCTGTCTCTGTCTCTGTCTCTGTCTCTGTCTCTGTCTCTGTCTCTGTCTCTGTCTCTGTCTCTGTCTCTGTCTCTGTCTCTGTCTCTGTCTCTGTCTCTGTCTCTGTCTCTGTCTCTGTCTCTGTCTCTGTCTCTGTCTCTGTCTCTGTCTCTGTCTCTGTCTCTGTCTCTGTCTCTGTCTCTGTCTCTGTCTCTGTCTCTGTCTCTGTCTCTGTCTCTGTCTCTGTCTCTGTCTCTGTCTCTGTCTCTGTCTCTGTCTCTGTCTCTGTCTCTGTCTCTGTCTCTGTCTCTGTCTCTGTCTCTGTCTCTGTCTCTGTCTCTGTCTCTGTCTCTGTCTCTCTCTCTCTCTCTCTCTCTCTCTCTCTCTCTCACTCTCTCTCTCTCTCTCTCTCTCTCTCTCTCTCTCTCTCTCTCTCTTTCAAGACATACTTTCACCTTAACAATCATACAGAAAGGCACAAACAGGTACACACACACATACACTACGCATAATAACTAGCGCTGGTTGGGCGGCGTCCTCTCCGTCGAAGCAGCTCTTCCTCCTCCGCTTCTTCGGAGCTCCTCTTCGTAGAGATCTTCGGCGTCGGCCAGCTCCTCCTCAGTCATGGTGTCCCAGATATTTGTCCGATGGCCTTCTCCTGCTGTCCACGTCACCTCGAAGATGACGCGGCGGGCCCACCAGTGCTTGCGGAGGAATTTCCGCAGCAAGTGGTCCATCGCAGGCGTCGGCTTGGCGACGCCTAGCTGGCCGGGACGGACCAACTCCAGGAGCAGCGACGACACCTGGCCGAGCCGCCGCGCGTAGCGCCGCACGAAGACGCAGTCCAGGATATCCATCTGGAATGTTTCAATCCCCGCATTCTTGCGCAGCAGCTGGCCACGCCGCTTCAGCGTCGCGAAGCCGACAGCGTCGCCGCCTTCGGCGAACAGGAGGAAGGCCGAGTCTTCGACGGGCGGTGGGGTGAACTCTGGCTCGCGCAGAGCCACCGACCGCTCGCGCTCGCCGTAAAAGTACATCATTAGCACGTACAGGGCGGCGCGGTCGGCAACGGAAGTGACGGGGTGCCAGCCGGGTGGCCGCTGCTGTGTGTCACTCAGGAGCGATTTGAGCGGCTTCCACAGGGGCCCGACACGGAGGGCCAGGCACCAGCCGCAGGCGCGGCAGCGCAGGCCGTCCAGACCGGCGCCCAGGCCGCCGCTGCCGCCGCCGGTGGGCACCAGGAACTCGACAGGCACGCAGAGTTCTGGCCGGGTTTCTTGGCGGCGCCGCAGCAGCCGCTGGTTCGGCTCCCGACACATGGTGTCGCATCCCTCCCTGTCACACAGCACTGTAACAGGAGAGAGAAGGTTAGCGATTGATGATCACCAACACACGGCTTATTGTACGTCGGAGACAAGTTACTTGATGAACAATGAAATAAATGTCACATTTTCATGTCGATCAAATTTAAACTTTGTTATGATCCTGATACAAAATATAGGTTTTCTCTCCCAATTTAGGGAATATTGTATAAAAATAAAAATGATTTGAGGCATTGAAAGTGAATCATCATGTCATGTTGATCGAAACCATGTTTGATTTTTTTGTCGGAAAATACATGATGGCGAAAGGAGGGAATCGGGCAGTGAAGTCACTAATTCATAATCACTATAGTTACTAATTCACAGAGCTTAAAAAATGTTGTCTGGCAGCTGAACAGTTTGTTGCAGTACTTACGCTGAAACCGTCCGCTGGTGGTGTACGGTCGGTACTTGTCCTCTGCGGCCAGGCTCTCCAGCAGCGACTGAGATCGACTCTGCACTGCCGGCCGCCGGGTGGGGCAGCCTTCGGCCACGGCGTTCAAGGTGGCCACCAGGGACCGGCGCGGACGGAGACGTCCAATCCTCGTCTTCAGCAGAGGTGCCGGAGTGTTCTCCCTGTGAAAGGAGGCAGAGACGAGGCGGTTAGCTACACGCTGTTCCATATAGCACATTGTTGGGTACGTGGGGCCATCTCAATTCACATCGATTGATTATTTCATTAGCCTCTGTCTGTCTGTCTATCGTTCCGCGTCTAGCCGAACCATGAATAGCCAGCTCTGTCCTACCACCGTCTATTGGCAAGCAGTGCAAAGCAGACGTTGTAAACGCCAATAACCACTAGCGGATCCAAGGGGAGGGCAAAGCAACCATGCCCCTCCCCCCCAACAGCTAAAATTGGCGCAAAACTGACACATTTCCGGATATAAAAGAAAATCTTTATATATTATATATTATATATCCGGATATAAAAGCATATAAAAGAAAGAAAAGCAGCTTTTACTAAGGAAATATTATTTTTAATCAGCTACCAATGCATAAGCAAGCGAAATCCGATTAGCTTTCAGAATCGTGTGAGACTTTTTGGACTTTGCCCCCCCCGTAAATCACCTGTGCCCCTCCCCAGTCCCCCCTAAAAAATTTATGGATCCACCAATGCCAATAACGACACGCGAAATTAAGCCGATATGTCGAGTTGGGCGGTCAAATACTTTGTGATGAAACACTTATTTTAGGGAGATAAAAAAGGAAAAAAGGCTATCACAGAGCTTTCAAAATGCAAAAACATTTCACACAAAGTATAAAATATTTCCGCTATTTTTTTATCTCGAAAATATTGGTATTCAGAGTTTGTAACGCAACATACGTGAGGAAACACGCATTAACACGCGCCCTGGAGAGGGGGGGGGGGCGAAATCCGCCCACCCCTCCGGTTTTTTTAATAAAAAATATGTCCTTATTTTACCGGGCGATGTGCATAATATTTTAGGTACCTGCCTAAAAATGAACGGCGCGTTGTGTGAAGTAATAAAAATAAACATCGGCCGAATACGTTTTGAGTTATAGGCCATCAAAGTAAAAAAAAAATGTTTTCAGCGCCAGACCAGCGCCACAAATCAGCCCTGTACGGTTCCCGTATACCGGAAAAATGAAAGTGTCTTTGGCAATACTTGCGACTTGTTTGATGTTTATTGATGTGCTATATTGTTTTCCAAGGTAATGTTAGGTCAACGAGGTCAGGTCAGGTCAAGTTCATGACAGGTCATTGGAACCGAAGTAGGGTAACTGAAAGGTAAATGCATATGACTCATGCTTTCTGAACTCATGCTTGTGGTCCTGAATCCATTCATACCTCGACAACTGCTAATTCGTTGCCATCACTCATCTGATCCCGTCCTCGCCTGAGGCGGTTAGATAATGGAACCGAAGTAGGTCAACTGGAAGGTTGTCATAAATGCAAATGATTCATGCCTTCTGAACTCATACTTTGTGGTCTTGAGTCCATTCCAGACTTGTATACGACTCAAATTGGTTTCTCTCGAACGATTCAATCACGATTAAAAATCAACATTAGTCGATTCAATCACGACTCAATGAGACCTTCATTTTTTGCATTTGATTCCATCAAAGACTTTGACTCAGAGTTTTCGACTAAATCGATTCAAAATGACCTTTAGGCATATCAGTTCTGTCTCAATCATTTTGAATCAAATAACAAGTCAATGACAACTCAAACTATGACTAATGACTACGTTTGCAATTTATAACTGAGAGTGATTTGATAGTGCTGCATTTTATGTATTTGATTTATGTATGGTGAAATTGTTGATGGATATTACCTACATGGTTGAAAACTTGAAGTTTTGGAATTTGGAGGCTTCATTTTGGCAATTGAGTCGCGAACCCGACACAGTCAGCTCTCTAAATATTTGTTGTCGACTCAATCATGGTTTCAACCTGAGCTCTTTGATTCAATCACGACACAAAGCCAAATCCTTAAAAATGTTATCGATTCAATCAGTTTTAGTCGCAAAAACTGTTGGATTCATGAGTCGCGACTCAATCAGAGTTGAATCGTATACAAGTCAGGTCCATTCCCACCTCGACGACTGCTAATCGGTTGTCATCTGATCCCGTCCTCGCCTGAGGCGTTTAGATAATGAGCTTACCGCTCTCTGATGTGTGCCGCAATGTTTGTGGTCTTGAGTCCATTCCCACCTCGACGACTGATAATCGGTTGTCATCTGATCCTGTCCTCGCCTGAGGCGCTTAGATAACGAGCTGATTGCTATCTGACGCGATGCCAGATAGTGTGCCGGAAACGGCGGGGTTTTCCTCCTACCGCGCCAAAGAGCGACCGTGCCAGAGGGTGACCGTTCCTCGAGAGCGACCGCCCCCCTCCCCCTCCCCGTTAGCTACGTGGGTGACAGACGCTCCCCCAAACTTCCTAACAAGCGCTGTTTAGCACGCGCATTGGATAGAGATGGGCAGTGGACAATGAAGCTCCCCTGTAACTTTTGGGCAATATAAAAATAAACGAGTTTTTTTAACCAAACTTTACAAAATCGCGAATAATTGAAAACGACATGAATTGGAAATAGTGAAAATGGCCGTGAATGGCTGAAAATGGTGAAATCAGCCGTGCCCAATCTTTCAGTACATTTACAACTGTACTAGTATTGTTGCAAACGTACTGGACAGCCCAGCATGTATGCAACTATCCTGACCGGTCAAGACAGTTGTATCCATCCTAGGACATTCGCAACTATACTAGTAGGTATGCAACTATACTGACCCACAAGGACGTTTGCAACTATACTAGTTTGTTTGCAACTATACGGATTTCGCAAACGTACTGTAACATACACACGCAATCACTGCGTTCCATAACAAAGTCAAGCCCAGGAGCGCACATCAAACAAAATGTAGCATATTTGATCTAATTTGACCTTCTAGATATTGACCTAGGGTCATTAAATTTTCCCCAAAACAGAGTTACCCACAGAGCCCCCCTCCTGAAAATGTGTGTTTTTCGTTCATTGACCCCTACAGGGTAAGCCTATGCCATCTGAGGTCACCAACACCCTTTTGTCAATAACTCTCGACAAAATAAAGATAGAGAAGTGGAACTGGTACCAATGTATTTGTATCATCAATACACGTTTCCCAATATCCAGCATGATCTACTCGGGTCACCACTTGACCTTGACCTGAGGTCACATTTATATATTGCCCTGGCCTGGTTAACATAAATATGAGTAGAAGCAAATTGACGAGACAAAAACGATGCCGTCAAAATTACTGCCCTTTCTTTATTAGGTAAAAAGTAATTTGCGAAAAACAGGTTTGCCAAAAGATCACATTTTTGACATTTGATGACCTCTGGAGCCTAAACTATTGACCTGAGCTCAAATCTGAGGCCACCTAAGTCGATTGCATTTTTCAAGAGCTTTCGATTGATTTTTTTTCCTGTTTGCTGCTAGCTATCATAGTTCCACAGATATTTGGGGGTGTTCGAAGCGAAGTCCTAAAACTGGAAAATCTGACATTTGATGACCTCTGGTGACCTCAATTTTGACCTGACCTAAACAAATACCCTATACTTTCGAATGCGATTGTCTCAAGCTATCTAACGCCTTTTTCCGCTTCTAGCTACGTTGCGTAGTTTTCGATATCATAGGGGGGGGGGCGAAATCCGCCCCCCCCTCCAGGGCGTGTAATTATCAGAGGCCCTCCAGGGCGCCTGTTAATGATTCAATTAACCCGCACTTAACCGGTTGGGTGGGGCAATATTGTATCTTAATAAGTTTGGCAATAGCTAAAAAACCAACAGCGCTATTAAGGCGAAACTTGAGATAACTTTGCCTGCATCAATTGCATTAGGTGCAAAACAGAAGCACTATATAACAGAAGCACTATTTTCAAAAACAATTTGAGATATAGCCAATTTAGTGACGTCACTGCAAACCAGTTTGACGAACAAATCAGCTAAATTTGAAGAAGCCGTACAATTACCATTTTTTAAGGAAAATGCAATACAATAACGTCAAAAGATAGCAAATAACAACGGCTACAAGATGGCGGCCTCATTTTTTTTTCTCAAGGAAAAAAAACATAAAAAACACGGAGTATATGTTGGAGAACCACATATGTTCAATACCTAAACCAAATTTCAAAGCAATTCTTTATTTTAGATTGACTTATGACTCCCTAAGATAGTAATAAGCTATACAAAAACACCTTTCCGAAAAATAAAATAACAAAAACTCAAAACCTGTTCCACGGACCTTAAAAAGAGACTTGGTACGTCACTTTTGGTCCTCCTTTCGAGAAAAAACTATCACCTCGAAAAAGCGAATCCTTGCAAGAATGCATTAACCCGGCATTAGTCTCAGCGGAACGCCATTGGCTGGGGAGGGGGGCGTTTTTCGCCCCCCCCCCCCTGGTTATCTTCCGAACCAATAACTGCATTTTGGCGCACAAGACGGCAATCGAAAGCTCTCACGAGACACATCCAGAGCATACACACAATTTGCAAAATAAGATCACGTTTCAGGTCAGGGCCAGGTCAGAGATAAAATTGAGATATTTGAGTTTTTGGGCCATACTTCCCATCCAAAGCCTTAGACTGCGACTATTATCGCACAAAGTGCTTTCAAAGGTATACCACATATCCCTCATAAGCAAAAGTGAAATTGTAAGAAAAGGTCAAGGTCAAGGTCAGATCACAAAAGGTCACAGGTCTACCAAAGCCATGCCGTTCGCCCCTCTATTTCGCCCCGCCCCTCTAGCCGTTCACCCCTCTAATTATTCTCAATAACTTCCGAGAAAAACACGGAACATATGTTGGAGAACCACATATGGATAATACCTAAACCAATTTGCAAAGCAATTCTTTATTTTTGACACACTCCCTAAATTAGGGGTCAGCTATAAATGCACTTTTTCTCAAATTTACAACAACAAAACTCAGAACCTGTTCCACGGACCTTAAAAAACAGACTTGGTACATCGCTTTTGGTCCTCCTTTAAAAAGAAACTACCCCCTCCAAAATAACGAAACCTTACTAAAATGCATTAATGGCAATGGACTCTCTGCAAAATGCTCTGGAAAAGTGGTCGTTTGCCCCTCAATTTATTTTCAATAACTTCCAATCCGCTTTGGTGACATCCATCAAGTTTGGTAGTCTGGTAGAACGATTCATTTGAAACATTTTGACACCAGACAAAGTTTCATGTCAGGTCCGGTCACCGAGTTACGCCACAACCAAAAGTTTGCGGAACGGTGTTTGAGCTGACGGATGCCCTCGTGCTACTGTATTCACTGTTATCATCATTTGGCGTTAGCAATAGATCATGACGGTCATACATGTCGAATCCAGAGGGGGGCATTCCCCCTGGCCCGAGGTGGCCCACCAAGGCTTGGGGGGCCCACTTTGCTACGTGTTCCCATCCTTGACCAAATCCTGGATCCGCCACTGACAAGTCATTATATAACTACTTTGAGCCAGATACAACATGGCTCAGGAAGTCAGAATAGGCCCTCAGGAGGTCAGTACTGGCCCACTGGATGTCAGAGTGGGCCCTCTGGAAGGCAAATAGTGGGCCTCTGAAAAGCATAGAGGGTCCATCTGGAAGCATCTGGATGCGCCCTTCGAAAAGCAGAGGCGGTCTCTGGAAACCAGATGGGTCTCTGGAGACCAGAGCGGATCCTCTGGAGGTCAGAGTTGGGCCTCCGGATTCCAGAGTGGCCTTCATGGAGGCTATACGGGTCCTTTGGAACCTATTGCGCTTTTGGCTGGTCTGGGAATGCCCAGACTCTGGCCTGAAGGCCCTAGACTAGTTTAAGATACTCCCTGAGGTATCCCAGGCCGGGGTCTGAGAAAGCCCTCATACCTGAGTCTGCACACTCCCAGAGCAGCCAAGGGCTCCCTAGCTTCCAGAGAACCAATCTGGCCTCCATGAGGACCACTCTTGCCTTCATGATACCTACTCTGGTCTTCCGAGGGCCTATTCTGAACTCCAGAAGACCCGCTCTGGACTCCAGAGGACCCGATCTGGCCTCCAAATGCCCATCTGGTTTCCAGAGTGCACATCTGCCTTTCAAAGAGACCAAAAGGCTTCCAGATGGACCCTCTGTGCTTTTTGGAGGACCACTATCACAGAGGGTCGATTATGATATCCAGTGTGCCAGTTCTTACCTCCTGAGGGCCCATTCCGACTTCCTGAGACATGTTGTATCTGGCTCAAAGCAGTTATATTATGACCGTCAGCGGCAGATCCATGATTCGGTCAAGGAGAAGATCACGTAGCAAAGTGGGACCCCAGGCCTTGGTGACTCCCTCAGGCCTTAGTGGTCCCCCTCAAGCCTTGGTGGGTCCTTTTGACCTTGAAGACAAATGTAGGCCAGAATGGACCATTATAGTAAAACAATATGCCTTTTACATGCTAAAATGGGCATCTACAAACCAGAATTAGCCCTCTTCAAGTCAGAATATCCCTCTGGCGGTCAGAGTGGGCCATCTGGAGGCCGAAGTGGCCCCTACGGAGACCAGAGTGGGCTCTCTGGAGGTCAGAGTGGGCGAATGTACTTGCGATTTGTTTGAAAATGGGACGAAATTTGTTTCATGTCACTTCGATCGGCTATGGATCCCCTCGGGCTATTGGGCCTCTTCGAGGTTCAAGGTGGGCATGCCCCCCCCCCCCCCCTCTGGATCCGCCTCTGATGACTGTCATGATCCATTGCTGACGCCAAGTGATGATACCAATGAATTAAGCAGCACAAGGGCATCCATCAGCTCAAAAACCGTTGCGCAGACCTTTGGATGTGACTTTATGCATCGGTGACCTGACCTAACCTGGAATTTTGTCTGGTGCCAAAATGTTTCAAATGAATCGTTATACAAGCCTACCAAAGTTGATCGATGTCACTGAAGTTGATCAGAAGTTATTGAGAATGAATACGGGGGCGAACGACCACTTTTTGGAGTCCTGCCATTGCTTGTGGCGTCCTGGCCGTCACTGGCTGGGGTCACAGCCGAACGACATTGGCTAGGTGATGTGTGTGTGAGGGGGGTGGTTTCGCGCCACCCCTCCCTGGTTATTTTCCGAACCAAGAACTGCAGTGAGATGCCCAAGGCGGAAATGAAAAGCTCTTAATAAGACGCATCCACAGCATACACTAAATTTTCGAAATAAATTCACGTTTCAGGTCACGGTCAGGGAAAATATAAAATTGAGATATCTGACTTTTTCGGCCATACTTTCCATCCAAAGCCTTAGATTGCCACTATTACCGCACAATGTCTCTCCAGGGTATAATACGTATCCTGCATATGCAAAAGTGAAATTGTAAGCAAAGGTCAAGGTCAAGGTCATGTCACAAAAGTTCACAAGTCCATGAAAGACTTGCGACACATGTTGTATGGGCTATTGTATACGTATAATTCGATAGTAGCAGTCATTTTCACAACCTGACAACATATAAGGTCAAGACAGGTCCCATTACGTCACAATTTGAAATTTATAAATATAAATAGAAAAGGCATGTGTCTAGACCAATTTTGTCTCAGAAATACAGTGCTGGCATTGTTCCTTGTTTGTACCTGGTCACTGAAAGCCAAAAAAAACGCAATTAAAAATATGACGTCCTGAGTTACTCATTAGGGAGCGAAAAGTCATTCAAAAATACAGATATTGGTTTTAATTTTGATTCTAGTATTGTCCCTCTGCAGTTCTTCAACAGGTCTTCCAGTTTTTTTTGAAAATGTTTGAAAATCTTGATTTTGATGTTGTTTTTTATCGTTTTTTTCTTCTCATCTTTTTGGGTACAAAACAAATATTTTCACAAATCTGAGATCGCTATTTTGTAGCCCTTGCCATTTGCTATCTCTTGCCTTTTTTCGATTGCATTTTACTTCAAATATGGTATTTGTAAGGCCTGCTAAAGATTAGCTAATTTGTGTGTCCAACTCGTGTGTATTGACGTCACTAATTTCGCTATATTTCGAGAGAGAAATAAATCGACGAATTTTCTTCATTTTCACACCGAAGATGTATAATTAATATAGGAGAAGGTACTTGAAGTTTCACGTCGACAGCGCTATTATTTTTTTAGCTATTGCGAAAACTCATCAGGGGCGAAAAACTCCCCCCCCCCAGCCGTTGGCGGGTTAACCCTCGCCCGGGTATAGGGGGTATATGCCACCCCGCCCCCTCGGTTTTTCTCGAGAGAAAAAAATCGCGTAGTTTCCAAACGATTTCAATGCATCTTTCAGTACCCTATTTTTTTAAAAGTCCCCACATACTCTGAACATTTTGAATTACTAACCCACATGACCCGTGACCTATGGCCTGATTCTCATCTCATGTCGCGCGCAACTGGCGTCCCGCAGTATCGATTCTTGTAACTTCTGCAGTTTTCGAGTGTTTGTTGTTCAGGAGCATAAACACAGGTGTTTCCAGGTGACAGTTGTTGTTTCCACTGAGATTGTGGCCTCGATTGACCTTTACAGAGGCCAACTGAGGTCATTGACCTCCGATGACTTCAAATGACTTTTTGGGCTTCTGGCGGTTTCAAGGACATTTTGAGACGCTGATTTCAAATTTGGGATCTATTTTACATAATTATATGTTCCACTGGGGTCACGCGCTTCCACAGGTCAACCGAGGTCACTGACCTCAGACGGCCTGACATGATCTTTTTGGAATTTTGCAGTTTTTAGGACATTTTGTGACACTGATTACGAATTTAGCATCCATTAAGCATTAGGATAGGCTTATTCACAATTCTAGCTCGATAAAATTCAATATATAAGCATTTTCAAGTTTGATGAGATTTGCGTCATTGACAAGACCTCAGAGGTCACCTAATGACCCAATACCTTAAAACCGGTTATCAGCGGCTTCCTCTTCTTGTCACAGGCGATACGCTAGTCTTTGAACCGAAGCTCTACTTCAATTAGGGGCGAAACGCTAATGGGGGTCGTACCCCCCCCCCACCCCCAACCCGAACACGTAGTGATTTTGCCCTACTCGGGCGAGGGTTAATGCATTTTAGCAAGGTTTCATTTTTTATGCGGTAGGAGGATTTGTCTTTTTAGAAAGGAGGACCGAAACTAAGTCTCTTTTTAAGGTCTGTGGAACAGGTTCGGAGTGTGTTTTTTTTTCATCGGAAAAACACATCTTATAGATCATCTCTACCAAGTGTGAGTGACTTATGACGTCATATTTTGAAATTGCGACTATATGCTCCTTAACTTGACCTGAGCTTGACACCAAATTCATTTAAATGATGTGAGATGGTAAAATGACTATCACTTTCGAATTGTACGTGTAAAATAGCCCATAAACATGTGCCACATGACTTTCGAAAATCTTCTGCCCATAGTGACCTTTCGTGACCTGACCTCTGCCATTAATCTCCATTTAGCTCATATGGGATGTGTATTATACATTTGGGAGCACTGTGGGCGATCATGGTTGGAATCAAAAGCTTTGGATGGAAAGTATGTCCCATATACTCAAATGACCACATTTTGATATTTTATCCGATCTTGACCCGATATGTGACCTCAATTTGAAAATATCGAGTATGCGTTGGTTCCGGAGATAACGAGGGGGGTAATACCCTGTCCCCACCGGTTTATGGTGTTCGGCTGAGACCCCGGTCAAGCGCGGATTAAAAATATATCTATGGCATTCATGGCATGGCATGGCTCTATGGTAATATCTCTATGGCATTGTATGGCAGTCATTCTTGACGAGACCAAAATAATTTCGATAAAGTTTGTTAGGAGCTATAAATCAATAAAACTATTTTATGCTACCCAGGAAAGTTTTCGAGATTTTTCCGGGCTCTTGCCTGCCTCCCCGCGTCGATGGCATCTTCAGTCGGACGGTAAACGTGCTAACAATAATCCAAGATGAGGCAAATTACCATGGTATTAAATACCGTGCGCTGAACAGGGAGCATGCTACTTACCATCGGTAGATGGGAGATATCTCCAGTCTGGGCTTCTTGTTGGGCGGCGGGGTGGCGGGCTGGTCCCCATAGGAACGACGCCGGCCGTCCACCTCTCCCACCACGATCTCGGTCACTGCAGACCTGCACAAGATAGGAAACACGGTCTGTTAGTATAACAGGAACCGCATGCGGGCACGATACATTGCCCTCTACACCCGGCCCTCTACACCTGATTGTCAACATGTGTTAAACAATTATTTTGCTACATTTTGTTTACCGAGTGGAGCGAGATGTACCATCCACTGTGGGGAGAATCGAGGCATGAGCGGCCCACCCGACAGTATATACCCATAGAGCTGGGGTGAGCGCCCACACGACGTAGGTGTTGCAAGTACACCCCAGTAGGGTGTAGCTTGGTGGTGTAGATAAACACCTCAGCTGGCGGCGAGCGGACACACGACGCAAGTGTATTGGACATCAACACAGCGGGCAGGTGTCGGTGAACACCTGCACTGTGGGCATTGAGCACACGATGCGATGGTGGACGGTACTGACACACCACGCACGTGTCGGCCATGTGTACCGAAGCCTCAACAATTACACACCATGCATAAGTAAAGTTCCAAATTAACCCATGTGGCAGGAGTTAACTCCCGGGTCATGTGTATCGATTTTGTGAGTATAATGTGGATCTGTCGCTTTTGTCGGTCAAAAAGGTATGGAAGTTTTTAAACAATCCCCTGTTTGTAATAGTGATAAATCGAGACTTTGTGGCTTGATTGACAGTTTTTTTAACGAATACTGAAATATAATGAAACATGACGAGACTAAGGCAGCAATGTTACGTAAATGTATTCTACTGGATGGGAGTGATTTATATCAAGTAAATACATCCATGTTATATTACAGGAATATATTACAAAATTGCGAAGCCAGTTTCATTATTTAGATTTGCTGAAGCTACTACGGAAAGCCTGCCTATTCCACGATCGGTCGGTTTTACTGGCCCAAAATGTATGCAAGTTTCAAACGAACCACCGATTGTCAAAGTGACGAATCGAGAAAAAGAGAAGGGTCTGGTAGGCATCGCAACTCGTGCAGTTGACGTGCGAACGCCAACGGTTTACCAAACGTCTAACTGTTTAACGTCCGGGAAACTGTTTAAAAGTTAGGCTGTGACGTTTTGTCTTCGTTAAACAGGAAATATAAATATAATTGATTAAGAACAAACATAGCAAAATAATACGACATCGCGAGATGAATGCAGTTCTGTTGACTAAATATATTTTCCGGAACGAGCGATGAATGTAAAGTGAACTTAGTCTTTATTACAAAAATATATTAAAAAGTGCGATGCAAACTTACAATAACGGAAGTTGTGGAAATTTGGCAACTCGGCGCAAATGCCAATCTGACCAAACGCGACCGAGAATTACGCTTCAAATATGACAAATGACCAGTCTTCAAGTCTTCCACATGATAAGCAGGCTGGCAATGCCAATGATACACACTACACAGTGCAGACAATGGACAATACACGACTGGGTACTTACATTGCGATGATGCAGACGATGGGCGAAGGCTGATGGACGAAGACTGGTGTGCTGACCAAGTCCACGGAGCTGAGCACGCACTGTGACTCGGGCAGAGCTCAGGAACGAATGGGCCGGCCGCTGGTCACCCCTCAATTTACCCCTTTCTAACGGACCTCAGAGTGTCCCCTCACTCCGGCCCCCGGGGGCAGACAGGGGTTTAGCTGTGCCCTCCGGCGTGTGGTGGGAAGGGTGTGGCAGGCCCGTCCAATGACCGGGTCAGCCATCCTAGGGGCGACAGGGGGCAACAGCATAGAAACTTCTTGGGGCAAAGGGAAAGTCGAAAATCAGGAATATTGAAATTTACAGATTTGGTCAATTACGAATGAAATGCTTTTTACTCTTTATGGTTTAACAAATGTTCACGGCTGAAAAGTGACAAAAAAGAGACATGTATGGAGACATAGACAGAGACAAAGACAGAGAAGGGGACTGTTGTTCGACGTTGCGATTATAATATTTTAATTACTTTCCTATTTGTGAAGGAAAACCCCGTTTATAATGAGGTAGCATCCACGAGTCCCCTAAGTACTATTCACCAGTAAGACGCCTTAACGCCCTACAGGAGCTTTTTTCACCTTCGCCCTAGGGGGGGGGGCTGACAACCCACCCCCCATGTTAACTTCAAAACCAAGCAATGCGGTAAGAACCAGCATGTTGCCTATCATGAGAGGAATCTAACATTATGCGATTTTTAGGTTTCAGGTCAACTGGTGACCTTCCAGGTCAAGTGAATGACCTAGCATTTACCTCGTCCAGAACAGCGATTTTGCTCTTCAGAAAACCTCAAAATTAGAAATTAATCAATGTAAATAACCAGGCATGTTCCTTGATCAGTTTTGGAGCAGAAATACAGAAAAGGTAACAATTTGTTCGTATCTTGCCAAAACAAAGTAAAAAAAAAAGTTATAAAAAATAACGTCATAAGTTTCTTACAATTATGGAGCCATCACTCAGTCAAAAATAAAGATATTGCTTTGAAATTTGGCATGGGTATTGTCCATACTCATTTCTCTCACAAATATTCCGGTTTTTCTAACATCTTTGAAAATTTTGATTTTGTGGGGATTTAAAAAAAAAAGTTATGGGTCAAAAACCCAAAATTTTAAACAAATCCGAGATCGCTATTTTAAAGAAAATGCCATTTTGTGTCTTTGGTGAATTGCATTTGCAATTTTCTTTAAAACTCTGTTTTCTACCATTTTTAAATACTTATCGTTTCTCCACCAACATGACGTCATCAAAACATGATTATCTCCCAAACTGCTTAATTAATTCCAATTAAACTTATACAGAATACCAATAATTCTTATACATTTAGCTACCAAAAATTTCAGCAAGATGCATCAAATGTGTAAAAAGTTATTCAATAAAAACCTAAGGGGGCCTGTCAGCCCCCCCCCCCCCTTAGGGCGAGGGTTAATCGGCGAAGGACGAGCGAGCCCGTAGAAACATATTTCAACTGAATTGTTCCAGCCGTTTCTGAGTTACGGTACGGGTGTGCACGTGCGCACGTGCACTGTGCAGTGTGACCCAGAGTTTGACTTGCGTGACATTGGCAGTAGTATGGTCTCACACCACACACCAAATTTCAACTTAATCGTTCCAGCCCTTTCTGAGTTATGGAACAGGGGTGTGCCCGTGGGCACGTGCAGTGTGACCCAGAGTTTGACTTGCGTGACGATTGACAGTGTTGTGGTATCAAACAACACACAAAGTTTCAGCTTAAAGGTAATAGCACACCCTTAACATTCGGTTTAACTGAGATAGCCAGATTGTCGGGAGTACTGATAAATCTACCAATCTGAAATATTTCCTTCCAAAACGATCTAGTTGCTGAGTTTCAACGCAAAAACCGTTAGGTATATTTCGTCATATTTTAAACCTCGCCCTACGGGGGGCTCATGACAGCCCCCCCCCTCCCAGAGGTTTTCTTGAATAACTTTTTACACCTACGGTGCATGTTTCTGAAATTTTGGGTACCTGAGTTTACAACTATGATGCGTAAGCTGTAAACATTTATTTAAGATTCGTTTACGGGATTATACGGGTTTTTCCCAGAATAATGGAGTTACATAGTAAAACGTACTTATAAAGGTGGTAGAAGTCCCACGGTAGCCACTTTTTTTCTGGAAATGACCTCTTCTGCACGTAAGAACATTCCAAAGTGCGCGGTGATGACACCGCGTTTTTTCTGCAGGACCGGCTGGGGCAGAGCCAGTCATCTCTTTTATGCTAATACAAACACCTCACTTATGGCATATTTCCCGTAAAATAAGCAAAATTTGAAAGAAAATAAACTTGTTTTGTTCCAACGACAGCAGCACTTACCTAGTTTTCCCATAAAATTATATATTTGTCATGAATTTTCATGCCAAAAAATTAATACGCCACCACCAAATTCACAACGCTAAAGGCCGGAGATAAGAAAACCACAAAAACACAAAACCTCAACGAACAGTGTGTTGTAATACAAAGTCCCGTCAGTTTTGAATTGTATAATTATTGTGTGATCCAGTGTAGGACTTGCAGACAATTCAAAACTCTAAAATTGATCTTAAGATAAAAGTGGTGGACCGATCAAGTACTCGTTATGCCGATCAAGTACTCGTTATCTGATACTAGTCTCGAACAACGCCCAAGTTTTAACGCTGATAATTGCTGAAATAATGGACTAAATTAGCATTAAGGTCCCTGTTATATGTCTGAAAAGTGTTTAACCCGGCAGTCACTGGGGTATATTCTGTAACACGACTCACTGTGGGGGGGCTTTTTTAGCCCCCCCCCCCCTGGTATCTTCAGAACCAATGATCGCAGAGGGACGCGCAAGGCGGCATTCAAAAGCGCTTAATGATATAAGCTTAACGCAAACTTAAAAAATGTCAAATTAAGGTCACATGTCAGGTCACGGTCAAGTCAAACGTCAAAATCGAGGTATTTGAGTTTATGGACAATACTTACCATCAATGGCCTTTGATTGCGCCTATACTCACCCAAAGTGCAGTCAAAGGTATGCTACATATCCCATATGAGCTAAAGTGGGATTGCTGCAAAAGATCAAGGTCAAGGTCAGGTCACAAAAGGTCACTACCCACAAAATATATACGAAAGTCATGCAGCACATGTTTTATGGATGCTTTTACGCGTAGAATTCGATAGTGGTAGTCATTTTACCATTTTAGTCATTTTAAATTTGAAATTGATAAATCGAAATGAAACAAACATTTTTATATATCAGTTGTATCTAAAAAAACAATTCTGGCATTTATTTGTCTGTATCCTGTCAATAAAAGCCAAAAAAACGCAATTTCAGAATATGACGTCACCCATACTTTATATGCTATGACAGACAAAAAAGATGATATCATTAAATTTGGTATAGTAGTTGCCCATATGTCGTTATCTGACACATATTCCGGTTTTTTCAATATCTTTGAAAAATTTGATTTTGTGAGCATTTTTGTTTTTAAAAAAAAATTGTTTACATTTTTGGGGTAAGAAACCCAAGTTTTCGAAATTTCGAGATAACTGGTTTGTAGCCATTATAATTGTCTACCTTTTAGCGTTTTTCGATTGTATTTTTCTTCAAATGCGGCATTTGTACGGCCTGGCAAAGTTTAGCCGATTTTGGAGTCAAAATCGTGTTTAGTCACTAAATTCACTATATCTCGAACAATTACTGACGATTTTTTAAATAATTTTTTGCTCAAAAGGTGTAAAAATGATGCGCGGAAAGGCACCGAAATTTTTGCGTTGATATCTGCATTAGTTATTGAGATATTCCTAATATTCCTAAGGGGGGGGGGGGGGGCTAAAAAAGCCCCCCCAGTGATTCGCGGGGTAAAGCTCATACCACTGCAAAAGAGTGCATTTATTTTCAGGACGGAAACCCGTATAATCTCTTTATGTAGTTGGGGAGATAAACATGTTTTGATGACGTCATGTTGGTGGAAAAACGATAAATATTTGAAAAATGTTAGAAAACAGAGTTTTAAAGTAAATTGCAAACGCAATTCACCAAAGATCAAAATGGGATCTTCTTTAAAATGGCAATCTAGGATTTTCACAATTTTGGGTTTTTGACCCTTAACCCGCGCGGCGCTGGGGTCTCCAGCCGAACGCGCGGCGCTGGGGGGTAAATTTTACCCCCCCTCGTATCTTCCGAACCAATAACCGCAGCGAGACGCGCAATGCGGCGATCGCAAGCTCTCAACGAGAAGAATCGAATGCATTCTCGAAATTCTTAAAATAAGATCACATGTCAGGTCACGGACAGGTCAAATGTAAAATGTAACTATTTGAGTTTTTGGGGCTATACTTTCCATCCAAAGCCTTATATTGCAACTATTAACTCACAAAGTGCTCCAGAGTGTATAATGCATTTCCCGCAAAAGTAAAAGTGAAATTGTAAGCAAAGGTCAAGGTCAAGATCAGGTCACACAAGGTTACAGGTCTACGAAAGCCATGCGACACATGTTGTATGGGTTATTTTACACGTATAATTCGATAGAAGCAGCCATTTGCACAGCCTGACACCAAATAATCGTCCTCAGGTCAAGGTCAGGTCACAATAAGGTCAAAATGTGAAATTGATTAATCTAAATAAACATTGCATGTTTCTAGACTAATTTTGTCTTCGAAATACAGTGGTGGCATTTATTTGCCTGTATCTGGTCAGTAAAAGCCAAAAAACGCAATTTTAAAAGATAACGTCATGAGTTACTTGTTCTTAGAGAGCCATAAGTCAGTCAAAAATAAAGAAATTGCTTTGAAATTTTGTTTGAACATCGTTCATACTCGGTTCTCTAATATATCTTCCGTTTTTTTGAAAATCTTCAAACAAAAAACTTTTGTGGAAATTCTTCCCCAAAAATCAGTTTTTTGCATTTTTGGGGGTCAAAACTCAAAATTTTGAAAATCTGAGATAGCCATGTCAAAGACAATGTTATTTCCCTTCTTTTGAAGCTTTTTATTTGCAATTTGCAGTAACACTCTATTTTCAACGATTTTTCAAACATTTAACGTTTTTTCACCAAAAATGACATGGCATGACGTCACTAAAACGTCATTATCTGCCACAAATTTTCACGAATTAAAAAAAAAAATGGCAGAAGACGTAGAATTGATGCACCATAAGCTACCGTAAGTTTCACTTTGATATCTGTCATAGTTGTCAAGTTATGGAGAAAATCCGGGAGGGGGGGGGGGGGGGGGGGGTAAAATTTACCCCCCCCCCCCCAGCGCTGCGCGGGTTAAAATAAAAAAATAAAATGATTTTGTTTGGAAAAATCCCCACAAAATCAAAATTTTAAAAGATGTAAAAAAAACGGCACACATGTGAGAGAACCGAGTATGTGCAATACCCATACCAAATTTCAAAGTAATATCTTCATTTTTTAATTGAGTGATGGCTCCCTAAGTGTAAGAAACTGATGACGTCATTTTTTGATAACTTTGATTGACTTCTTTGTGACAATATACGAAAAAATAATTACCTTTTCTGTATTTCTGATCCAAACCTGATCTAGGAACATGCCTTTTTATTTACATTTATCAATTTCTAATTTTGAGGTTTTCTGAATAGCAAAATCGCTGTTAAGGACGTGGTAAATCCGAGGTCAATCACTTGACCTAGAAGGTCAACTATTAACATGAAACCTAAAAATCGCATACTGTTAGACTCCTTTCATGACAGGAAACATGCTGGTTCTTACCGCATAGCTCTAAGTTGTTTGGTTTGGAAGTTAACAGGTGGCTGTCAGCCCCCCCCCCCCTCGTAGGGCGAAGGTGAAAAAGCTCCCGTAGGGCGAGGGTTAAAGGGAAAAATCTCGTGACGTTTCGCATACGTCATTAGTATTCCTACCGTATTTCGTTTTCGCTATTTGAACCGACCGTCAACGAAACGCATCATATGTTCCAAGATCCTATAACCAGGCAAGGACACGAGCCATTTGACCTTGAACTCAGAAGTCCGCCGGATGAAGTCACTGGCGGCAGCCGGCTCCTTCTTTGGCGCCGCGCACTATTTGTAACAGGGCGGGCGGATTCCGCCCCCCCCCCCTCATGTTTTTCGCAGATATCTCCAGAACGGCTGGGAGCAGGCCCATGAAATTTTGGGACTTTTCATAGAATTGAATACCGCATTTGGAGTCAAACTTTTGAGTTCTTAACCTGAACAGAGGCGAATTAATTAAGTTGATACTCGTATACTGTTTGTTAATGACTGTTAATATGTGAGTGATGCAGCTGTGTAATTCGTTTGGATGGCCTTTGCTCGTGTTGAGGTGGAGGGGTTCTGTTTAATGCAGGGAGATTTACTGGTGTTTCACCATTGCGGTTTCATCAATTCTGATGAAGCCGCAATGGTGAAATATTAGTTAATATATCTCTCTTTGTAATTTTCGAATTTATCTACTTTACCATGAGCAAAGGCTATATAAACACGATTTATAAAGTAAACTGAACAGAGGCGGCTTCAGGGCCCAGTTTTGGGTGGGTTCGGAGGCGACATTTGGCAATAATACGGAAATGCGATCTTCACGGTTTCTTCCTAACTGCATCAAGTATAAATGAGTTACATCGGTTTACGGTGATTGCAACAAGTGCAAATTAGTTGATATTAATGAAATATCATACAAATTGCATGGCAGAGGCGGTTTCAGGGGCTTGAAAAGGGGGGGGGGGGGTTCCAGGAAGTATTAAATGCTTGCTTGGAAGACAATAGAGCAATGTAAGGGGCATTTATAGCTATCAAGATGTAAAAGATAGATCCTGTTTTCATTATTTGCATAATTTATTACATATACAGTTTCAGGGGCGTGTTCAGGAACATGAAAAGGGGGGTGACAGGCATGGGGATGACGATATGCCAGCGATAACGGCGCAATAGACGTTTACTTTATAATGATATATGCACATATGATGCCATAAGAGGAAATAAAGTCATTTTTGGCAGAGGCACGCTCAGGAATGGAAGAAAGGGGGTCATATTATTGCAAGGAAACTAAGAGGCATGGGCGTCCAATGACATAACATACTGCAGTTTTCGGATGAAACACGCACCACAGGCTATTTATTCTACGAACGATTATAAGATAATAGGCGAGTCCAGGTAGGGTAAAAGGGGGTAAGCAATGTCAATGGAAGTTGTAAGTGAAATAGTCACTGTTGACTAGTTAGTATCATAATAGCGGATAATATACTTTTCAAAATGTCTTCCGCCGCCCCAGTTTGGATCCTGGATACGCCTATGATGAAATACAACATGCAAAAGGGAACTATCTACGATCAGTAATATATTTATAGTGCTGGTTAGCAACTTGTCTGCGGTTAATATTTTTTTCCAATTTACCTCCCTTTTTCACTAACCTGGTACCGCCTATAGCAAAACATATGATGTATAACTGTTTTGTCTAATCTCACAATCACATACCATTTCATTTATCAAAAAAACAACATAAAAAATGGTTTTCTTACGCATTTACTTCACCCCCATATTGAGTGACCTGCACACGCCTATGATTTTTGAATTTTCAAACTTTACCATCATATATTAATGTCCAATTCAATCTCTATCGATTCCTATTAGTTGTGTTAAAATCAGTCGATAAACATTAAAGCTATGTTGGATCAAATATACCACTAGAATTTATAGTTTTTGCCCCCCTGTTGCCCCCCTATCCAAAATGTATATATTTTTATTATTTATAAATGTAGATTGTGTTGAGAGGAACCAAACATCGTTTCATTTCTGAAAATCGGACGGCTAGATCTTGAGATCTCCGGGGGGGCGGAATCCGCCCCGCCCCCCCCCCCCCCTGTTACAAATAGGGGTAGCCAGGAGCCTGTTACAAATAGGGTTAAGCGGACCACGAGTCAGCCGACAGTTACAACTCGCCAGTGGCGCACGCAGGGAGGGTCGGGGGAGGGGGGGGGGGTCAAAAGGGTCAGCTGACACCCAAATTTCTGAGCGGCATGCATCACATGGATCCGTATTCTGGCCCATACCCGGCGCTGGCAGGGGCCCTGTCTTGGTCAGGCCTGATCGAGACAAGGGCGCGTTGCTGGCAAATTGGCGTGATATGGGGGCCGGTCAGGACCAAGGCCCGGTATTTGCATATTCTTAATGCTGGCCCCTTTCTGGTAGGGGCCCGCTTTTGGTTAGGCCCGATCGGGGCAGGGGCCTGGTACTGGCAAAGTTGTGGCATGGGGACCGGTCAGGATGAGAGCCCGTTCACAAGATGGCCCGGTCCTTGCATATGCTTGATACTGGCCAGATCATGGTAGGGATCCTGTCTTGTTCAGGTCCGATCGAGGCAGGTGCCCAGTGATGGCAAAAGCGTAATATGGGGCCCGGTCAGGACGAGGGCCCGGTCACAACAGGGCGCACTCCATGCAAATTCTTGATAGTGGCCTGTTACTGGTATGAGCCCGTTCCTGTTAGGGGCCCGATCAAGGCAGGGTCCAGGGGCTGGCAGAGGCGTGATATGGGGCACGGTCAGGTCGAGGGACCCGTCACAACATGACCCGTTATTTATACGGCCCGTTCTTGGTCAGGCCTGATCGAGGCCGGGGCCCGGTGCTGGCAAAGGCCCGGTCACAACAGGGTATGGTCCTTGCAAATTATTTATACGGATCTTGTCCTGGAAGCGGCCCGGTCTTGGTCACTGGTCAGGCCCGATCGAGGCAGGGGCCCGGTGCTGGCAAAGGCGTGTATCAGGGGCCCGGTCATGCGTCGAGCCCGATTCCTGCGAACTATTGATATCACGGGCACATTCCTGGCATGGCAGTAAGGCAGGGGCCCGGTCTTGATCAGGCCCGATCCTGACAAAATGTGGCATGCCGGAGCCGTCCTATTGAGGGCCCTCTCATGACAGGGGCTTTTTTTCTGCGAACCGAGAGGCGATGTTAAAATAGGCCCGCTCGAACATTGTAAAATCCCCGGTCGAGTCAGGTAGAGGTCGAGAAAATCTGTCTTGCAAATGACGAACTTTGTGAAGAATACCTTATATTTGCGGTGTCTCAGAAGAGCCTTCTTTTACACAACGTTAAGCTGAGCCTAGCCAAAGTTCGGGTAGCCGTCCTGAAGTTGGGGGGGTCAGAGCACACTCTGCCCCCCCCCCTGTTCCCGGGCATATGCGCCGGCGGCAGCCGTGTCACGCATGTCGCCAGCTCCGGCTGTGCGCTGCGCGTTCTGCCACCAGTTACGTCACATCAAGTATTTTGGCTCAGGCGAGGTGGCCTATACGGCGCTCGCTCAATCGGTGCCACCCCTCTGATGTATTCATAAGCTATACATATTATTGGCCATAACTTTGTCAATTTCCATTGGATTTCCAATTGAAAATAATGCCGACACTCGTCTTGAACGTGCACATCTTTTCATGGGTGGTTCTTACCTGTAACTGCAATGTTCGCTGCAGTACATGCACATCATAATGTATGGCCCTATTATACACGTGTCTTCAGGTTTTGAGTAAATAACTTGGTTAACTTTGCATCGATTTCCAATACAAAATTACCAAAAGATGCTTCTTGAAAATACTCATGTTTTGATGGGTGGCTGGTCGCGTTACCTGGAATATCTCGATTAAATTGTGCAAATGTGTTTTTTTTTGCATTACGCTGTCTTTCGGCAAGTTTGTGATGAGCTATAAATATTATTAGCCATAACTTTATCAATTTCCATTTGATTTCCAATTGAAAACAATACCGACACTCGTCTTGAAAAGGCACACCTTTTGATGGTTGGCTTGTACCGTTAGCTACAATATTATCCGCAAAAGAAGCACATGCACCTGTAACTGCGATACATTAGGAATACATTATGCATGCGGTTACAGTTTTAAGTAATTACCTCTATCAATTGTGAACTTTTTCCAATTGAAAATTACCAATAGATGCTTCGCGTAATAAGACGCTAATAAATAGTCGCTAATAAGAAGCAGGACACTCTTTTCCATAATTCGTCATACTTTTCCCAAGGAGTACTATTCCCTTTAAACTGACCAGCCGTTTCTCAGCTATAGCAGGATAACGTGTTCTGACACCCCTAAAGCGGCACGTGCCACGCGCCATGCTGACCCCACACGTGAGACGTTACATGTAAATAACATACTGAATTGAATGGGGCTATCAGATGTTGAAGACCGCTTGTCAATCAAATGCGGAATTCTAAAGATATAAGCTCCTCACAAGCGTTACGGTCGGGCCGGGTAAACGCCGTGTCGGATCTTATCAGGTCTGGTCGGCCGCTTATATGTGAGACAAAACCGTATTCAGTGAGGACTCGCGAGAGCTTCGCGCTCGCTCGTAATGAAACGAATGGATCTTTAGAAACAGAATAAATTTATATTAGTATCGAGTGTCTAAGAAATGTTGGTTACAGTTTTTTCCGGTTTTTAATGTGACATTTTATAACTCCTACGATAGGGATGCTTTACCGTTTGGACTTCCTTCATGCTTGTTTGGAATAAGACCAGACTGAACAAGGTATTACTATGTCTAATCCTACCAATAGGACCTTTAGCTGGTTAATAACAATTCGAAAGACTGCGGTCCCATGTAATTAGCCATATGCAGTGGCGAACGCAGGGGGGGGGGGGGCTCAAAGGGGTCAGCTGACCCCCCGAAATTTCGGAGGAGCCAGTATTACTGAGGGGCCCGTTTCTGGTATGGCCCCAGTCTTGGTCAGGCCCAATCGAGGCAGGGGCCAGGTGTTGGGAAAGACGTGATATGGGCAGTTGGGTATCCAGATTGGGGCGGGGGACATGTTCCCCCCCCCCTGTGCCTCGAAGGGGCCCTCTGGCTCGGCCGAGGACCCCCATAGGAGATTGAAGTGCTCCAAACGAATTTCACTCCGCTTTGAAAAGAAGTGCAAGTAAAATAGTAGTAAAACAGCAAAACGCAAGGCCTGAGGGGGAACTCTTGCCACCTGAGGGGGCACTCTGGCCGCCTGAGGGGGCACTCTAGCCACCTAAGGGGGCATTCTGACCGCTTGAGGGGGCACTCTGGCCACTTGATTGGGCAGTCTGGCCGCCTGAGGAGTACCCTGGCCGCCTGAGGGGGCACTCTGGCCGCCTGAGGGGCACTCTGGCTCGGAAGTCGGGATCCCTCTGGAATCGGGATCTGGGTGCATAGGCGGTGGAGCAGGGGGAGCATCGGGCACCATGTCCCTTGAATCCAGGAAGGGGAGGCGGGGCACCAATGCCCTCGTGGTGTCCACCCAGCTATTTTATGCGAAATATTGCAAAATAAAGAGACAAAAAAACGAGCCGCTTCGCGGCTCATGTTACCGGCATACGTGCGTCCTGATAAATCATCGATGTCACGATGACTATCGTTTTGTTGTCGTGAACGAGCCCATAGTGCCCGCCGTTTGAACTATTTGATAATGTGGTTCATGGCTGGAAATCCATGAAACGTATTTGAAACTGGTTAGCAACGGCAACCAAGCTGTTATAATTTGCTGATACAAAAGTATAAAAATATAACATTTTTGTGCCACTGCGGCGAAATTCCTTTGATCTTTGCAGTGGAAGAATCTCAATGAGTGGCTGATAGGCGCCCTTGGGCATATATAGAACTTTTCGAATTTGTGAGGGCATCCGGCCTAGTTATCCAGACCAAAAAATATAGCAAAAAAAATCACGCCGCTACGCAGCGCAAATCAATCACTGTTCTTTTCCAGTACAAAATAGTATAATATAGACTGTACACACTGGCAGCCGCAAAGGGGGAGGGGGGGGGGGGGGGGGGTACATGGGGTCATGTCCCCACCGTTGGCCTTAAATGGGGGGGGGGGGGGCGTAAAATGACTTTTGACCCCACCTTTTGCTCCAGACATATTTCCTCGTTTTGCCCCTGCATCCTGGTTAAAAATTAGTTATCCAGCCCGCTCAAGACCTCAAATTGTGGAGCTGCTTCGCGGCACAATAATAGTTACGTGGTTGTCTATTTCTCTTAAATACCATTGGTAGTTATGTTTCGGGGCAAATTTTGTTTTTTACAAATCTTCAAGCCCTCCCTTTTGCAAAATCCTGCCTATTCTTTAGTTCAATAACATTTTTGAAGTCCGCATGCGACACAAAGCAATATAATACACTGCTAAGACATGCATAAAATTTACTTCTTGCAAAAAACGGCTACTGGTTACGAACTAAGGTATAGGTAGTGGCAACACTGCAATTTAATTATGACCCCCCCCCCCCCGAAATGTAATCCTGTGTGCGCCACTGGCCCCATGTTTACAAATATGCTAAACAAATGAGGTTTATTATACAAACTGGCAAAACGATAATTATTCTTCAATTTAGCATGCAAAGCTGTAGAAGCTATGCTTACAATTGCATAAGCAATTTGTTTTAAGGAAAAAACATACAAGGTTGGTGCCGTTGTTCTGATATTATAAATCCTATTTCGTTCAGTATTTATATAAGCATTTCTCCTGGCATATTCCATGATGTTCAAAGCGTTTTCACGACTTTGTTTCGTTAGATAGGTAGGTAGGTACTGGTGTAATCAATAGTAATCTCATCAGATCAAGAGTGATCGGCAGTAATTTGCTAATCTTGCCAGTATCAATAATAATAGATTGGCAGAGAAGGATGTTTGCTAGTTTCAAGAACAGTATATTGATGACGATAATTAATTGAAGTAAAAGACCAGTAAGACGCTTTAACCCTCGCCCTACGGGAACTTTTTTTCACATTCGACCTAAGGGGGAGCCTGACAGGCCCCAGATAACTTCCAAACCAAGCAACTTAGAGCAATGCAGTAAGAGCCAGCATGTTGCCTGTCATGAGAGGAATATAACAGTATGCGATTTTAAGGTTTCAGGTCAACGGGTGACCTTCCAGGTCAAGTGAATGACCTCGGATTTAACACATCTAGAACAGCGATTTTGCTTTTCAGAAAACCTCAAAATTAGAAATTAATAAATGTAAATAAAAAGGCAGGTTCCTAGAACAATTTTGGCTCAGAAATACAAAAAGGTAATTATTTGTTCGAATCTTGTCTACAAATGTCAAAAAACGTTATTTAAAAAAATGACGTCGTCAGTTTCCTACACTTAGGAAGCCATCACTCAGTCAAAAATAAAGATATTGCTTTGAAATTTGGTATAGGTATTGTACATACTCAGTTCTCTCACATGTGTTCCGGCTTTTCTAATATCTTTGAAAAATTGGATTTTGTGGAGATTTAAAAACAAAACAGTTTTTATTTATTTTAGTGGTCAAAAACCCCCAAAAAAATAGATCCGAGATTGCCATTTAAAAGAGAATGCCATTTTATATCTTTAATGAATTGCGTTTGCAATTTTGTTTAAATTTCTGTTTTCTACGATTTTTCAAATATTTCTCTTTGTTTTACCAACATGACATCATCAATACATTATTATCTCCCAAACTACTCGACCAATTTCAAATAAATTTCTAGAGCCTACGTATAATTGTTGTACACTCAGCTATCAAAAAGTTCAACAAGATGTACCTCATGTGTCAAAAGTAATTTAGGAAAAACCTCAGAGGGCCTGTCAGCCCTCCCCCCCCCCCCCCCGTAGGGCGAGGGTTAATTGGCGTAGGACGAGCGAGCCCGTAGGAATCCGATAGTTTCTGAGTTACGGAACAGGGGTGTGGACGTGCGCACGTGCAGTGTGAACCAGAGTTTGACTTTCGCGACATTAATTTCAGCTTAATCGGTCCAGCCGTTTCTCAGCTATAGCAGGATAACGTTTTCTGACACCCATGACGCGGCACGTGTCACGAGCCATGCTGACCCCTCACGTGAGACGAAACATGTCAATAACATAATTGAATGAATGGGGCTATCAGATGGCGAAGACTGCTTGTCAATCGGATGCAATATTCCGAAGATCCTCAAAAGCGTTACGGTCGGGTCGGGTCGGGTCGGGTCGGGCCGGGTCGGGTCAGTCGCTTATATGTGTTATGTGATAAAACTCCGTATTCGGTGAGGACTCGCGAGCGCTTCGCGTTCGCTCGTAATTAAAATATATACATATCAAGTGTTAATCCGCGTTACGAACACTTTCTCATATAATGCCCATAATTTGGTAATGGACTACTTGAAACTGAATATCTTTATGGAGATACTCAGCGGCAGTAGAAGGAGGGATACCTCTGAGTCGGAGCACTTGTATTCTCCAGTAAATTAGTAGCAACTTAGTAGCACGTAGCGTAGCAGCAGTCAGACGAGGAGCAGTCAGACGCGAGTGAAAGCAGGAAACAACGCACACCGGCGTCACCTCCGCGTCACACCTCGTCACAACAGCGCCATTAGTGAACTGAGGCATGGGGCAACGCTAATACAACGCAACCTATTGACAATCGTAATGCACAATTCTGAACAGGAGACGTCTCTGTAACATCCGGCCTCAATCGAATTCGTGGATTTGGAGCACTGATTAGAATCTAAGCCATGTTTTATATCCTCGATTCACTCGAAACAGGGTATTTGTTCACTGTAATGCTGTTTATTTTCAAACATTTAGTAACTTTGTCTATGTATTTGACATTGCGAAAAACCACAGCAGTAACTAACGGCGTGAGTCGGAACAAAGTCACTTCAACTTAGCACCGTCTGTTCGTAGCTCATCTGCGGTGCCCGTTGCCAAGGGTTCATTATGGACGACACACCGGTCCGATATAGACGACAGCTCACTGGACACGGACCCTTTGAGGGCGAGGTGATCGCTCAAACAGGCTTAGCGTTTGACACGCGTGTTTTAATCCCTAGCACGTCTTGTGACCCCACAGTCCCCTCACTGGCCTTTCAAATGTCAGCTGGACCTGGACGGACCGAAGGCCCCGATAAGCTGACTGGTGGTTGGGCGTTAATTACATGGGTTGAGTGTAGTGAGCCACCCCGACACCAGACATATGGGTGAGAAGTAATGCGTCGGGACTGATTGCCAACGATGCCCAACAAACGCAATCACTACTTGTTCAGGAAAGTTATAACGCACCCACGACATATGGCAACATCAAAATACATATAACATGAGAGTTTAAATGTATCCACTCCACCTGTCTCTTCTGAGTTCAAATGGAACCACTCCATCTGTCTCTGCCAATTGTTGCTCAGAACATGATGTATTCCGGTCATTAGGTCGATGTGTTTTCGGTCGGCAAAGTCGGCCGCCCGCTGACTACGGCCGCCCACTGGCAGCCGCGGTGAGATCGTAAATGTTGTCAAATTGACAATTTTAAAATGATGTTTTAATTTCACCAATTGCTTTGAAACAGGGTATTCACGAAACATAGTTTATGTTGCATATGTACCTAATAAATGTCTATTTAACATTGAAAAAAATTATTAACATTGAAATATATTCCTAACGGCAAGGATGAACCGAGTCACTTCAGCTCATCACGGCCAGTTTCCTGCGCGCTGCGCCCGCGGTCGGCTGCGGCGCCGGGAGCTCCGCTCCCTCCCACCCACACCGCTCTGTGCCTCGTCCTGCGAGCGTGTTGCGTGACGGAGTGTGTGCTGGGTGCTGTGTGAGTGACTGTTCACCTGAGGCTACCATCGACGTCGACTGAGCCGCCCCAAGCTAGCACCAGACCGACGACCCAGAATGCACCGTGACATCGCCCGTCACTTGGTGCACCTGGCACTGACTTACCTGTTGGTGTCGGCTGCTGGCCTGCACCCCTGCCAACCTGCACTCGATGAGCACCGTCACTGCCTGTGCTATGTCAACGCGACGACGACCGTAGCACCTGTCACCACGTCAACGGGTCCCCGTTCCTACCGGCGCCGGCGCCTCAGCCCGGCCGCAGTGACCTTGACCCAGACCGGTCCCTGCGCGGTGGCGTGACCCGGCGCGGCAGGCGCGGCGCCAGCGCCAGGCGCCGGGGGTGCAAAGGAGGCCGGGCGTGGCGGCGCTCCACTCCTAGCGGTCGTCAACTGAGTCTTCAGGCGGGGCTGATTAACATCCAGTCTCTGCTGCCCAAATAGCGTCGCTGCCGCACGACCACCTGAATCGATTTCAGTACAACATCTGCGTCATCACCGAGACCTGGCTTCGATCCGTCACTGCGTCCAGACTGGTCACCTTCCCCGGCTACGCGCTGCACCGTACCGACCGGCCTGGTGACGTGGGCCACGGCGGAGTGGCCATACTGATCCGCCACAACTACACAGCCTCCGTCATCAACACGAGCGTGACGAGCATCAAGACGAGCGTGTTGCGGAGGAAGCCGCTGATACCCGCTTTTAAGGTATTGGGTCATTACGTGACCTCTGAGGCCAAGTCAATCACCCAAATGTCATCGAACTTGAAAATGCGTAAAAATTGAATTTTGTCGAGCTAGAATCGTGAATGAGCATAAAATAATGCTTAATGGGTGCCAAATTCGTAATCAGCGTCACAAACTTTCCTAAAAACTGCCAAATTCCAAACAGGTCATGTCAGGTCATCTGAGGTCAGTGACCTCGGTTAACCTTTGGAAGCGTAACCCCAGTGGAACATTTAATTGTATAAAATGGATCCCAAATTTGAAATCAGCGTCACAAAATGTCCTTGAAACCGCCAGAAGCCCAAACAGTCATCTGAATTCATAGGAGGTCAATGACCTCAGTTGACCTCTGAAAAGGTCAATCGAGTTCACAATATCAGTGGAAACAACAACTGTCACCTGCAAATACCTGTGCATATGCTCCTGAACAACAAACACTCGAAAACTGCAGAAGTTACAAGCATCGATACTGCGGGAAGCTAGTTGCGCCTGACATGACCTTGAGAAACAGGTCATAGGTCACGGGTCATGTGGGTTAGAAATTCAAAATTTTAGAGCATGTGTTTTTTTTCCTCAAAAGAAGGGTACTGAAAGTTGCATCGCAATCGGTTTGAAACTACGCGATTTATTCCAGAAAAACCGAGGGGGGTGGCATCCACCCCCCCTCAACCGAGCGAAGGTTAACCCGACAATGGCTGAGGGGGGGGGGCGTTTTTCGCCCCCTGATGAACTTTTGCAATAGCTCAAAAAGTAATAGCGCTATCAACGTGAAACTTCAGGTACCTTCTCCTACATCAATTATACATCTTATGTGTGAAAATGAAGAAAATTCGTCGATTTTGTTTTTACTTCACATTTTTGTTTTCACGTTTCACATGACCTTGACCTTGACCTTTGCTTACAATTTTACTTTTGCATATGCGGGATACGTATTATACCCTGGAGTGCACATTGTGCGATAATAGTCGCAATCTAAGGCTTTGGATGGAATGTTTGGCCCCAAAAGTCAGATATCTCAATTTTACCTTTGACCTGACCGTGACCTGACACGTTAATTTATTTCGAAAAATTAGTGTATGCTGTGGATGCGTCTTATTAAGAGTTTTTGATTTCCGCCTTGCGATAACCGGGGGGGGGGGGGCGAAACCACCCCTCGCTCACCACCTAGCCAATGTCGTTCGGCTGAGACCCCAGCCAGTGGCGGCCAGGACGCCACAAGCAATGGCAGGACGCCAAAAAGTGGTGGTTCGCCCCCGTATTCATTCTCAATAACTTCTGATCCACTTCTGTGATATCGATCAAGTTTGGTAGGCTTGTAGAACGATTCATTTGAAACATTTCGGCGCCAGACAAAGTTCCAGGTCAGGTCAGGTCACCGAGGTGTGACGTCAGAACCAAAAGTCTGCGCAACGATTTTTGAGCTGATGGATACCCTTGTGCTATTTAATTCATTAGTATCATCACTTGGCGTCAGCAATGGATCATGACGGTCATCAGAGGCGGATCCAGAGGGGGGGGCATGCCCCCTTGAACCTCGAAGAGGCCCAATAGCCCGAGGGGATCCATAGCCAATCGTAGTGACATGAAACAAATTTCGTCCCATTTTAAAACAAATCGCAAGTAAATTCGCAAACTCTGACCTCCAGAGACCCCACTCTGGTCTCCTTAGTGGCCACTTAGGCCTCCAGATGACCCACTCTGACCGCCATAGGGCTATTCTAGCTTGAAGAGGGCTAATTCTGGTTTGTAGATGCCCATTTTAGCATGTGAAAGGCATATTGTTTTACTATAATGGTCTATTCTGGCCTACATTTGTCTTCAAGGTCAAAAGGACCCACCAAGGCTTGATGGGAACCACTAAGGCGCGAGGGGGCTCACCAAGGCCTGGGTTCCACTTTGCTACGTGATGCCCTCCTTGACCGAATCATGGATCTGCAGTTGACGTTCATAATATAACTGCCTTGAGCCAGATACAACATGGCTCAGGAAGTCGGAATGGGCCCTCAGGAGGTAAGAACTGGCACACTGGATGCCATAATGGACCCTCTGTGATAGTGGTCTTCCGAAAAGCACAGAGGGGCCATCTGGAAGCCAGTTGGTCCCTTTGAAAGGCAGAGGTGCACTCTGGAAACATGATGGGCCTTTGGAGGCCAGAGCGGGTCCTCTGGAGGCCAGAGCGGGTCTTCTGGAGTTCAGAGTAGGCCCTCGGAAGACCAGAGTAGGCATCATGAAGGCAAGATTGGTCCTCATGGAGGCCAGATGGGTTCTCTGGAACCTAGGGAGCCCTTGGCTGGTCTGGGAGTGCCCAGACTCAGGTATGAGGGCCCTCTCAGACCCCGGCCTGGGATACCTCAGGGAGTATCTTAAACTAGTCTAGGGCCTTCAGGCCAGAGTCTGGGCATTCCCAGACCAGCCACAAGCTCAATAGATTCCAGAGGACCCTTATGGCCTCCATGAAGACCACTCTGGCCTCCAGAGGCCCATCTCTGACCTCCAGAGGATCCGCTCTCGCCTCTGGAAACCCATCTGGTTTCCAGGGGGCTCCTATGCCTTTCAAAGGGCGTATCTGGCTTCCAGATGGACCCTCTATGCTTTTCAGAGGACCACTATTTGCCTTCCAGAGGGCCCACTCTGACATCCAGTGGGCCAGTACTGACCTCCTGAGGGCCCATTCTGACTTCCTGAGCCATGTTGTATCTGGCTCAAAGCAGTTATATAATGACTGTCATTGATAGATCCAGGATTTGGTCAAGGATGGTAACACGTAGCAAAGTGGGCCCCCCAAGCCTTGGTGTGCCCCCTCAGGCCAGGGCGGGGGGAGCATGCCTCCCTCTCTGGATCCGACACGTATGACCGTCATGATCCATTGCTAACGCCAAATGATGATAATAATTAATACAGTAGCACGAGGGCATTCTTCAGCTCAAAAACCGTTGCGCAAACTTTTGGTTTTGACGTCATAACTCGGTGACCTGACCTGACCTGAATTTTCTGTTGCCAAAATGTTTCAAATTAATCGTTCTACCAGCCTACCAAACTTGATCGATGTCACCGAAGCGGATCGGAAGTTATTGGAAAATAAAATGAGTGGCGAACGACCACTTTGTCAGAGCGTTTTGCAAGAGTTTTCCGTTTTTAAGGTCCGTGGAACAGGTTCTGAGTTTTTGCGCGTAAATTTGCGAAAAAGTGCATTTTATAGCTGAGCCCTAACTTAGGGAGTCATAAGTCTGTCAAAAATAAAGAATTGCTTTGCAATTTGGTTTAGGTTGTATCCATATGTGGTTCTCCAACATATGTTCCATGTTTTTCTCGGAAGTTATTGAGAATACATATAGGGGCGAACGACCACTTTGTGGCGTCCTGCCATTGTTATTAACCCGCCATTGGTTGGGGGGCGGGGCGTTTTTCTTCCCCCTCCCCTGAAGAACTTTCGCAATAGCTCAGAAACTAATAGCGCCATCGACGTGAAATATCAGACACATTCTTCTACAAGAAGTATACGTCTTCTGTGCAAATATGAAGACATACATTAGATCTTTTTAGAAATATAGCGATTTTATTGACGTCATTACACACGAGTTTGTCACAAAAATGGGCAAAACTTTAGCAGGCCGTACAAATGCCATATTTGATGCAAAATGCAATAGAAAAAACGCCGAAAGATATACAATGGCAAGAGCTACTAAATTGCTATCTCGAATTGTCAAAACAATTGGGGTTTGACCCCAATTAATTACAAAAGACCATTAAATTAATGCCCTGAAAATTTACATTTTCAAACATTAAAAAAAAAACGGAAGTTATGTTGAAGAACCACATAAGGTAAATACCTAAGCCAAATTTAAAAGCAATACCTTTATTTTTGACTGACTTATCGCTCTCTAGTATGAGGAACTCATGACGTCATATTTTGAAATTGAAATTTTTTGATTTTATTGACCAGATACAAACAAATAAATGCCAGCATTGTATTTCTGAAACAAAACTGGTCTAGACACATGTCTTTTTTATTTATATTTATCAATTTCACATTTTGACCTTATGTGTCCTGACCTTGACCTTATATGGTGTCAGATTGTGAAAATGGCTGATACTATCGAATTGTACGTGTTACATAACCCATAGCACGTGTGTCGCATGGCTTTGGTAGACCTGTGACCTTTTGTGACCTGACCTTGACCTTGTCCTACGCTTACAATTTCACTTTTGCTTATGAGAGATATGTAGTATATCTTTGGAAGCACTTTGTGCGATAATAGTCGCAGTCTAAGACTTTGGATGGCCTAAAATTAAGGCTTTGTATGACCCAAAAAGTCAAATATCTCAATTTTATCTCTGACCTGGCCCTGAACTGAAATGTGATCTTATTTTGCAAATTATGTATATGCTCTGGATGCGTCTCATTAAGAGCATTTGATTGACGTCTTGTGCGTCTCGCTGCAGTTATTGGTTCGGAAGATAACCCGCGAGTTACTGGGGGGATATTTCCCCCACCCCCTCCCGTTATTTTGCAATAACTCCTAAACGAACACAGGTATTGTCACCAAACTTATAGTTCCTTCTATCACATCAATTCCACACATGTTAGCATAAGTAAAAATATGAGGCTATGATAGGTCAACCGGGAATGACGTCAGAGTGACGTCTTGTTCTTCGGTATTTGTTGCAAAATAATAGTTTGCGGAAAACGCTGTCAAAGGTACGATATTTGAGATAAACTAAATTTTCTTAAATAAAATTACTGACGATAGATCGGGCTATAACACTGTTATCTCGGATTTTTTTTTAATTAAAAATTTTGAGAAATCCAATTACATTTTTTTTTTAACAAAATTTTCAAGGAAAAAAAAATAATTATCCAAAAACCGGAATATATGTGATTAAGACGTATGCAATGAATTTATGTACTAAATTTAAAGTTGATATCTTAACAAATGACCGAGTTATGACCTTTAAATGACAAAAATCGACCACTTCTATGCATTACTATGCATAAAAAACGCATTTCCATTTTTGTTTTTTACTTCTATTTATATGGAACAAACAATGTTTCAATGTCATTTTTCGCGTTTTAAACGAAAAACAAACCCATAAACATGTGTTACAACACCTAATGACCGTAATCTGCAGTTTGACCTCGTGACCTCGGATGACCTTGACCTGACCCAAGGTCATAAACAGCTTAGAAAGGTACTTAGAAGTGTCAGACACACGAATCATACCGATTTATCGACAGCTTATGCGTTTTTAATATCGCCATTTTGCGCAACAATTCCATCCATCGAGACCTTTTGACACGGTCAAATATTTTGTACTTGACCTGACCTGTGACGTCATCGGTGACCCCATGGTCAACAATATTATGTTTCCCTAAATAAATTTCCCAGGGCTATCGAATACCGTTTGGATTTTACATACGGTCCAGTGGTTCAGGATATCAGAGGGGGGGGGGGGGCAAAAAATAGCCCCCCCCCAGTAAGTCGCGTTATGAAATATACCCCAGTAACTCGCGGGGTAACCAGGGGGGGGGGTCGAAAAACGCAACCCCCCGCCAATGGCGTTCGGCTGATACCTTTTTAAGGTCCGTGAAACAGGTTTTGAGTTTTTTTATTTATTTTTCGGAAAAGTGGTTTTTATAGCTGATTACTAATTTAGGGAGTCATAAGTCCATCCAAAATAAAGAATTGCTTTACAATTTGGTTTAGGTATTATTTATATGTGGTTCTCCAACATTTATTCCGTGTTTTTGTATGCTTTTTCCTTCAAAAATTCTGAGACCGCCATGTTGTAGCCGTTGTTATTTGCTATCTTTTGACCTTTTATTTATTGCGTTTTCCTCTAAAAATGGCCATTGTACGGCTCATTCAAATTTAGCTGGTTTGTTCGTCATATTCGTGTGTAGCGACGTCGCTAAATTGGCTATATCTCAAATTGTTTTCGACGAAATAGTGCTTCTGTTTTGCACAGAATACAATAGATTCAGGACAAGGTAACTCAAGTTTCGCTTTAATAGCGCTGTTGGTTTTTTAGCTATGGCCAACAATATTAAGGGGGGTCAATATTGCCCCATCCAACCGGTTAAGTGAGGGTTAATTGAATCGTTAATGCGTGTTTCCTCACGTATGCTGCGTTAAAAACTCTGAATACCAATATTTTCGAGATAAAAAAATAGCGGAAATATTTTATACTTTGTGTGAAATGCTAGAATTTTGAAAGCTCTGTGATAGCCTTCTTTTGGAAATATTTTTCTCTCTCTAAAGTAAGTGTTTCATCACAAGTATTTGACCGCCCAACTCGACATACCCGCTTAATTTCGCGCGTCGTTATTGGCATTCGTGGATCCATAACATTTTGTTTAGAAGAGGGGGGAGGGGTCATAGGTGATTTAGGGGGGGAAGTCCAAAAAATCTCACACGATTCTGAAAGCTAATCGGACTTCGCTTGCTTATGCATTGGTAGCTGATTAAAAATAATATTTCCTTAGTAAAAGCTGCTTATATTTTCTTTTATATCAGGGAATGTGTAAATTTTGCGACAATTTCAGCTGTTGGGGGGGCATGTCTGATTTGCCCCCCCCTGGAATCGCTAGTGGTTATTGGCGTTTACCAGGTCCGCTTTGCACTGCTTGTTAGTGGTTATTCGCGTTTACCAGGTTGGCTTTGCAGTTCTTGCTAGTGGTTATTGACGTTTACCACGTCTGCTTTGAACTGCATGCCAATAGACGGTGGTAGGACAGAGCTGGGTATTCGTGGTTCGGCTAGACGCGGAACGACAGACAGACAGAGAGACAGAGGCTAATTAAATAATCAATCGATGTGAAGTAAGATAACGCCCCGTAGTCCAGGGTTGTGCTCGATGACCCAATTGACTCAAGTTGCCCCCATTTTGTACTTGACCCCTCACAGTTGGAGCAGGGTGCCAGCAGAATGTCGAGCGCTGCCGGTAGTAAGTGCTAGGATTTCTGTAGATTGAGCAATGTATCGTCAAACCTTATCTGTTATTAATCTTGCACCTCTACTGATCCGATCCCGACCTCTGGCATTCCTGACTTATCAGTTGTGAGGGGATGCCCACAAGACGGGAGTAAGTTGAGTCAATTGCGCAATCGGGCACAACCCTCGGGCACGTACCCGATAATGTGCTATATGGAAGAGCGTGTAGCTAACCGCCTCGTCTCTGCCTCCTTCACAGGGAGAACACTCCGGCACCTCGGCTGAAGACGAGGATTGGACGTCTCCGTCTGCGCCGGTCCCTGGTGGCCACCTTCAACGCCGTGGCCGAGGGCTGCCCCAACCGGCGGCCGGCAGAGCAGAGTCGATCTCAGTCGCTCCTGGAGAGCCTGGCCGCAGAGGACAAGTACTGACCGTACACCACCAGCGGCGGTTTCAGCGTAAGTACTGCAATAAACTGTTCAGATGCCAGACGACAGCATATTTTCAGCACTGTGAGTTAGTGATTATAGGAAACTGCACTGCCTGATTCCTTCCTTTCGCTATCATGTATTTTCCGACAAAAAAATCAAACATGGTTCCGATCAACATCTAGTGATGATTCACTTTCAATGCATCAAATAACATTTATTTGTATACAATATTCCATAAATTGATATATATATATATATATATATATATATATATATATATATATATATATATATATATATATATATATATATATATATATATATATATATATATATATATATATATATATATATATATATATATATATATATATATATATATATATATATATATATATATATATATATATATATATATATATATATATATATATATATATATATATATATATATATATATATATATATATATATATATATATATATATATATATATATATATATATATATATATATATATATATATATATATATATATATATATATATATATATATATATATATATATATATATATATATATATATATATATATATATATATATATATATATATATATATATATATATATATATATATATATATATATATATATATATATATATATATATATATATATATATATATATATATATATATATATATATATATATATATATATATATATATATATATATATATATATATATATATATATATATATATATATATATATATATATATATATATATATATATATATATATATATATATATATATATATATATATATATATATATATATATATATATATATATATATATATATATATATATATATATATATATATATATATATATATATATATATATATATATATATATATATATATATATATATATATATATATATATATATATATATATATATATATATATATATATATATATATATATATATATATATATATATATATATATATATATATATATATATATATATATATATATATATATATATATATATATATATATAATATATATATATATATATATATATATATATATATATATATATATATATATATATATATATATATATATATATATATATATATATATATATATATATATATATATATATATATATATATATATATATATATATATATATATATATATATATATATATATATATATATATATATATATATATATATATATATATATATATATATATCTATATATCTATATATCTATATATCTATATCTCTATATCTCTATATCTCTATATCTCTATATCTCTATATCTCTATATCTCTATATCTCTATATCTCTATATCTCTATATCTCTATATCTCTATATCTCTATATCTCTATATCTCTATATCTCTATATCTCTATATCTCTATATCTCTATATCTCTATATCTCTATATCTCTATATCTCTATATCTCTATATCTCTATATCTCTATATCTCTATATCTCTATATCTCTATATCTCTATATCTCTATATCTCTATATCTCTATATCTCTATATCTCTATATCTCTATATCTCTATATCTCTATATCTCTATATCTCTATATCTCTATATCTCTATATCTCTATATCTCTATATCTCTATATCTCTATATCTCTATATCTCTATATCTCTATATCTCTATATCTCTATATCTCTATATCTCTATATCTCTATATCTCTATATCTCTATATCTCTATATCTCTATATCTCTATATCTCTATATCTCTATATCTCTATATCTCTATATCTCTATATCTCTATATCTCTATATCTCTATATCTCTATATCTCTATATCTCTATATCTCTATATCTCTATATCTCTATATCTCTATATCTCTATATCTCTATATCTCTATATCTCTATATCTCTATATCTCTATATCTCTATATCTCTATATCTCTATATCTCTATATCTCTATATCTCTATATCTCTATATCTCTATATCTCTATATCTCTATATCTCTATATCTCTATATCTCTATATCTCTATATCTCTATATCTCTATATCTCTATATCTCTATATCTCTATATCTCTATATCTCTATATCTCTATATCTCTATATCTCTATATCTCTATATCTCTATATCTCTATATCTCTATATCTCTATATCTCTATATCTCTATATCTCTATATCTCTATATCTCTATATCTCTATATCTCTATATCTCTATATCTCTATATCTCTATATCTCTATATCTCTATATCTCTATATCTCTATATCTCTATATCTCTATATCTCTATATCTCTATATCTCTATATCTCTATATCTCTATATCTCTATATCTCTATATCTCTATATCTCTATATCTCTATATCTCTATATCTCTATATCTCTATATCTCTATATCTCTATATCTCTATATCTCTATATCTCTATATCTCTATATCTCTATATCTCTATATCTCTATATCTCTATATCTCTATATCTCTATATCTCTATATCTCTATATCTCTATATCTCTATATCTCTATATCTCTATATCTCTATATCTCTATATCTCTATATCTCTATATCTCTATATCTCTATATCTCTATATCTCTATATCTCTATATCTCTATATCTCTATATCTCTATATCTCTATATCTCTATATCTCTATATCTCTATATCTCTATATCTCTATATCTCTATATCTCTATATCTCTATATCTCTATATCTCTATATCTCTATATCTCTATATCTCTATATCTCTATATCTCTATATCTCTATATCTCTATATCTCTATATCTCTATATCTCTATATCTCTATATCTCTATATCTCTATATCTCTATATCTCTATATCTCTATATCTCTATATCTCTATATCTCTATATCTCTATATCTCTATATCTCTATATCTCTATATCTCTATATCTCTATATCTCTATATCTCTATATCTCTATATCTCTATATCTCTATATCTCTATATCTCTATATCTCTATATCCTATATCTCTATATCTCTATATCTCTATATCTCTATATCTCTATATCTCTATATCTCTATATCTCTATATCTCTATATCTCTATATCTCTATATCTCTATATCTCTATATCTCTATATCTCTATATCTCTATATCTCTATATCTCTATATCTCTATATCTCTATATCTCTATATCTCTATATCTCTATATCTCTATATCTCTATATCTCTATATCTCTATATCTCTATATCTCTATATCTCTATATCTCTATATCTCTATATCTCTATATCTCTATATCTCTATATCTCTATATCTCTATATCTCTATATCTCTATATCTCTATATCTCTATATCTCTATATCTCTATATCTCTATATCTCTGTATCTCTGTATCTCTGTATCTCTGTATCTCTGTATCTCTGTATCTCTGTATCTCTGTATCTCTGTATCTCTGTATCTCTGTATCTCTGTATCTCTGTATCTCTGTATCTCTGTATCTCTGTATCTCTGTATCTCTGTATCTCTGTATCTCTGTATCTCTGTATCTCTGTATCTCTGTATCTCTGTATCTCTGTATCTCTGTATCTCTGTATCTCTGTATCTCTGTATCTCTGTATCTCTGTATCTCTGTATCTCTGTATCTCTGTATCTCTGTATCTCTGTATCTCTGTATCTCTGTATCTCTGTATCTCTGTATCTCTGTATCTCTGTATCTCTGTATCTCTGTATCTCTGTATCTCTGTATATCTGTATCTCTGTATCTCTGTATCTCTGTATCTCTGTATCTCTGTATCTCTGTATCTCTGTATCTCTGTATCTCTGTATCTCTGTATCTCTGTATCTCTGTATCTCTGTATCTCTATATCTCTATATCTCTATATCTCTATATCTCTATATCTCTATATCTCTATATCTCTATATCTCTATATCTCTATATCTCTATATCTCTATATCTCTATATCTCTATATCTCTATATCTCTATATCTCTATATCTCTATATCTCTATATCTCTATATCTCTATATCTCTATATCTCTATATCTCTATATCTCTATATCTCTATATCTCTATATCTCTATATCTCTATATCTCTATATCTCTATATCTCTATATCTCTATATCTCTATATCTCTATATCTCTATATCTCTATATCTCTATATCTCTATATCTCTATATCTCTATATCTCTATATCTCTATATCTCTATATCTCTATATCTCTATATCTCTATATCTCTATATCTCTATATCTCTATATCTCTATATCTCTATATCTCTATATCTCTATATCTCTATCTATATCTATCTATATCTATCTATCTATATCTATCTATCTATATCTATCTATCTATATCTATCTATCTATATCTATCTATCTATATCTATCTATCTATATCTATCTATCTATATCTATCTATCTATATCTATCTATCTATATCTATCTATCTATATCTATCTATCTATATCTATCTATCTATATCTATCTATCTATATCTATCTATCTATATCTATCTATCTATATCTATCTATCTATATCTATCTATCTATATCTATCTATCTATATCTATCTATCTATATCTATCTATCTATATCTATCTATCTATATCTATCTATCTATATCTATCTATCTATATCTATCTATCTATATCTATCTATCTATATCTATCTATCTATATCTATCTATCTATATCTATCTATCTATATCTATCTATCTATATCTATCTATCTATATCTATCTATCTATATCTATCTATCTATATCTATCTATCTATATCTATCTATCTATATCTATCTATCTATATCTATCTATCTATATCTATCTATCTATATCTATCTATCTATATCTATCTATCTATATCTATCTATCTATATCTATCTATCTATATCTATCTATCTATATCTATCTATCTATATCTATCTATCTATATCTATCTATCTATATCTATCTATCTATATCTATCTATCTATATCTATCTATCTATATCTATCTATCTATATCTATCTATCTATATCTATCTATCTATATCTATCTATCTATATCTATCTATCTATATCTATCTATCTATATCTATCTATCTATATCTATCTATCTATATCTATCTATCTATATCTATCTATATCTATCTATCTATATCTATCTATCTATATCTATCTATCTATATCTATCTATATCTATCTATATCTATCTATATCTATCTATATCTATCTATATCTATCTATATCTATCTATATCTATCTATATCTATCTATATCTATCTATATCTATCTATATCTATCTATATCTATCTATATCTATCTATATCTATCTATATCTATCTATATCTATCTATATCTATCTATATCTATCTATATCTATCTATATCTATCTATATCTATCTATATCTATCTATATCTATCTATATCTATCTATATCTATCTATATCTATCTATATCTATCTATATCTATCTATATCTATCTATATCTATCTATATCTATCTATATCTATCTATATCTATCTATATCTATCTATATCTATCTATATCTATCTATATCTATCTATATCTATCTATATCTATCTATATCTATCTATATCTATCTATATCTATCTATATCTATCTATATCTATCTATATCTATCTATATCTATCTATATCTATCTATATCTATCTATATCTATCTATATCTATCTATATCTATCTATATCTATCTATATCTATCTATATCTATCTATATCTATCTATATCTATCTATATCTATCTATATCTATCTATATCTATCTATATCTATCTATATCTATCTATATCTATCTATATCTATCTATATCTATCTATATCTATCTATATCTATCTATATCTATCTATATCTATCTATATCTATCTATATCTATCTATATCTATCTATATCTATCTATATCTATCTATATCTATCTATATCTATCTATATCTATCTATATCTATCTATATCTATCTATATCTATCTATATCTATCTATATCTATCTATATCTATCTATATCTATCTATATCTATCTATATCTATCTATATCTATCTATATCTATCTATATCTATCTATATCTATCTATATCTATCTATATCTATCTATATCTATCTATATCTATCTATATCTATCTATATCTATCTATATCTATCTATATCTATCTATATCTATCTATATCTATCTATATCTATCTATATCTATCTATATCTATCTATATCTATCTATATCTATCTATATCTATCTATATCTATCTATATCTATCTATATCTATCTATATCTATCTATATCTATCTATATCTATCTATATCTATCTATATCTATCTATATCTATCTATATCTATCTATATCTATCTATATCTATCTATATCTATCTATATCTATCTATATCTATCTATATCTATCTATATCTATCTATATCTATCTATATCTATCTATATCTATCTATATCTATCTATATCTATCTATATCTATCTATATCTATCTATATCTATCTATATCTATCTATATCTATCTATATCTATCTATATCTATCTATATCTATCTATATCTATCTATATCTATCTATATCTATCTATATCTATCTATATCTATCTATATCTATCTATATCTATCTATATCTATCTATATCTATCTATATCTATCTATATCTATCTATATCTATCTATATCTATCTATATCTATCTATATCTATCTATATCTATCTATATCTATCTATATCTATCTATATCTATCTATATCTATCTATATCTATCTATATCTATCTATATCTATCTATATCTATCTATATCTATCTATATATCTATCTATATCTATCTATATCTATCTATATCTATCTATATCTATCTATATCTATCTATATCTATCTATATCTATCTATATCTATCTATATCTATCTATATCTATCTATATCTATCTATATCTATCTATATCTATCTATATCTATCTATATCTATCTATATCTATCTATATCTATCTATATCTATCTATATCTATCTATATCTATCTATATCTATCTATATCTATCTATATCTATCTATATCTATCTATATCTATCTATATCTATCTATATCTATCTATATCTATCTATATCTATCTATATCTATCTATATCTATCTATATCTATCTATATCTATCTATATCTATCTATATCTATCTATATCTATCTATATCTATCTATATCTATCTATATCTATCTATATCTATCTATATCTATCTATATCTATCTATATCTATCTATATCTATCTATATCTATCTATATCTATCTATATCTATCTATATCTATCTATATCTATCTATATCTATCTATATCTATCTATATCTATCTATATCTATCTATATCTATCTATATCTATCTATATCTATCTATATCTATCTATATCTATCTATATCTATCTATATCTATCTATATCTATCTATATCTATCTATATCTATCTATATCTATCTATATCTATCTATATCTATCTATATCTATCTATATCTATCTATATCTATCTATATCTATCTATATCTATCTATATCTATCTATATCTATCTATATCTATCTATATCTATCTATATCTATCTATATCTATCTATATCTATCTATATCTATCTATATCTATCTATATCTATCTATATCTATCTATATCTATCTATATCTATCTATATCTATCTATATCTATCTATATCTATCTATATCTATCTATATCTATCTATATCTATCTATATCTATCTATATCTATCTATATCTATCTATATCTATCTATATCTATCTATATCTATCTATATCTATCTATATCTATCTATATCTATCTATATCTATCTATATCTATCTATATCTATCTATATCTATCTATATCTATCTATATCTATCTATATCTATCTATATCTATCTATATCTATCTATATCTATCTATATCTATCTATATCTATCTATATCTATCTATATCTATCTATATCTATCTATATCTATCTATATCTATCTATATCTATCTATATCTATCTATATCTATCTATATCTATCTATATCTATCTATATCTATCTATATCTATCTATATCTATCTATATCTATCTATATCTATCTATATCTATCTATATCTATCTATATCTATCTATATCTATCTATATCTATCTATATCTATCTATATCTATCTATATCTATCTATATCTATCTATATCTATCTATATCTATCTATATCTATCTATATCTATCTATATCTATCTATATCTATCTATATCTATCTATATCTATCTATATCTATCTATATCTATCTATATCTATCTATATCTATCTATATCTATCTATATCTATCTATATCTATCTATATCTATCTATATCTATCTATATCTATCTATATCTATCTATATCTATCTATATCTATCTATATCTATCTATATCTATCTATATCTATCTATATCTATCTATATCTATCTATATCTATCTATATCTATCTATATCTATCTATATCTATCTATATCTATCTATATCTATCTATATCTATCTATATCTATCTATATCTATCTATATCTATCTATATCTATCTATATCTATCTATATCTATCTATATCTATCTATATCTATCTATATCTATCTATATCTATCTATATCTATCTATATCTATCTATATCTATCTATATCTATCTATATCTATCTATATCTATCTATATCTATCTATATCTATCTATATCTATCTATATCTATCTATATCTATCTATATCTATCTATATCTATCTATATCTATCTATATCTATCTATATCTATCTATATCTATCTATATCTATCTATATCTATCTATATCTATCTATATCTATCTATATCTATCTATATCTATCTATATCTATCTATATCTATCTATATCTATCTATATCTATCTATATCTATCTATATCTATCTATATCTATCTATATCTATCTATATCTATCTATATCTATCTATATCTATCTATATCTATCTATATCTATCTATATCTATCTATATCTATCTATATCTATCTATATCTATCTATATCTATCTATATCTATCTATATCTATCTATATCTATCTATATCTATCTATATCTATCTATATCTATCTATATCTATCTATATCTATCTATATCTATCTATATCTATCTATATCTATCTATATCTATCTATATCTATCTATATCTATCTATATCTATCTATATCTATCTATATCTATCTATATCTATCTATATCTATCTATATCTATCTATATCTATCTATATCTATCTATCTATATCTATCTCTATCTATCTCTATCTATCTCTATCTATCTCTATCTATCTCTATCTATCTCTATCTATCTCTATCTATCTCTATCTATCTCTATCTATCTCTATCTATCTCTATCTATCTCTATCTATCTCTATCTATCTCTATCTATCTCTATCTATCTCTATCTATCTCTATCTATCTCTATCTATCTCTATCTATCTCTATCTATCTCTATCTATCTCTATCTATCTCTATCTATCTCTATCTATCTCTATCTATCTCTATCTATCTCTATCTATCTCTATCTATCTCTATCTATCTCTATCTATCTCTATCTATCTCTATCTATCTCTATCTATCTCTATCTATCTCTATCTATCTCTATCTATCTCTATCTATCTCTATCTATCTCTATCTATCTCTATCTATCTCTATCTATCTCTATCTATCTCTATCTATCTCTATCTATCTCTATCTATCTCTATCTATCTCTATCTATCTCTATCTATCTCTATCTATCTCTATCTATCTCTATCTATCTCTATCTATCTCTATCTATCTCTATCTATCTCTATCTATCTCTATCTATCTCTATCTATCTCTATCTATCTCTATCTATCTCTATCTATCTCTATCTATCTCTATCTATCTCTATCTATCTCTATCTATCTCTATCTATCTCTATCTATCTCTATCTATCTCTATCTATCTCTATCTATCTCTATCTATCTATATCTATCTATATCTATCTATATCTATCTATATCTATCTATATCTATCTATATCTATCTATATCTATCTATATCTATCTATATCTATCTATATCTATCTATATCTATCTATATCTATCTATATCTATCTATATCTATCTATATCTATCTATATCTATCTATATCTATCTATATCTATCTATATCTATCTATATCTATCTATATCTATCTATATCTATCTATATCTATCTATATCTATCTATATCTATCTATATCTATCTATATCTATCTATATCTATCTATATCTATCTATATCTATCTATATCTATCTATATCTATCTATATCTATCTATATCTATCTATATCTATCTATATCTATCTATATCTATCTATATCTATCTATATCTATCTATATCTATCTATATCTATCTATATCTATCTATATCTATCTATATCTATCTATATCTATCTATATCTATCTATATCTATCTATATCTATCTATATCTATCTATATCTATCTATATCTATCTATATCTATCTATATCTATCTATATCTATCTATATCTATCTATATCTATCTATATCTATCTATATCTATCTATATCTATCTATATCTATCTATATCTATCTATATCTATCTATATCTATCTATATCTATCTATATCTATCTATATCTATCTATATCTATCTATATCTATCTATATCTATCTATATCTATCTATATCTATCTATATCTATCTATATCTATCTATATCTATCTATATCTATCTATATCTATCTATATCTATCTATATCTATCTATATCTATCTATATCTATCTATATCTATCTATATCTATCTATATCTATCTATATCTATCTATCTATCTATATCTATCTATCTATCTATATCTATCTATCTATCTATATCTATCTATCTATCTATATCTATCTATCTATCTATATCTATCTATCTATCTATATCTATCTATCTATCTATATCTATCTATCTATCTATATCTATCTATCTATCTATATCTATCTATCTATCTATATCTATCTATCTATCTATATCTATTCTATCTATATCTATCTATCTATCTATATCTATCTATCTATCTATCTATCTATCTATATCTATCTATCTATCTATATCTATCTATCTATCTATATCTATCTATCTATCTATATCTATCTATCTATCTATATCTATCTATCTATCTATCTATATCTATCTATCTATCTATATCTATCTATCTATCTATATCTATCTATCTATCTATATCTATCTATCTATATCTATCTATCTATATCTATCTATCTATATCTATCTATCTATATCTATCTATCTATATCTATCTATCTATATCTATCTATCTATATCTATCTATCTCTATCTATCTATCTCTATCTATCTATCTCTATCTATCTATCTCTATCTATCTATCTCTATCTATCTATCTCTATCTATCTATCTCTATCTATCTATCTCTATCTATCTATCTCTATCT
>JAXIVJ010009576.1:7500-45000 GCA_036785665.1 Chirona hameri | reverse complement strand
ATCTCTATCTCTATCTCTATCTCTATCTCTATCTCTATCTCTATCTCTATCTCTATCTCTATCTCTATCTCTATCTCTATCTCTATCTCTATCTCTATCTCTATCTCTATCTCTATCTCTATCTCTATCTCTATCTCTATCTCTATCTCTATCTCTATCTCTATCTCTATCTCTATCTCTATCTCTATCTCTATCTCTATCTCTATCTCTATCTCTATCTCTATCTCTATCTCTATCTCTATCTCTATCTCTATCTCTATCTCTATCTCAATCTCTATCTCTATCTCTATCTCTATCTCAATCTCTATCTCAATCTCTATCTCAATCTCTATCTCTATCTCTATCTCTATCTCTATCTCTATCTCTATCTCTATCTCTATCTCTATCTCTATCTCTATCTCTCTCTCTATCTCTATCTCTATCTCTATCTCTATCTCTATCTCTATCTCTATCTCTATCTCTATCTCTATCTCTATCTCTATCTCTATCTCTATCTCTATCTCTATCTCTATCTCTATCTCTATCTCTATCTCTATCTCTATCTCTATCTCTATCTCTATCTCTATCTCTATCTCTATCTCTATCTCTATCTCTATCTCTATCTCTATCTCTATCTCTATCTCTATCTCTATCTCTATCTCTATCTCTATCTCTATCTCTATCTCTATCTCTATCTCTATCTCTATCTCTATCTCTATCTCTATCTCTATCTCTATCTCTATCTCTATCTCTATCTCTATCTGAGATAGAGATAGAGATAGAGATAGAGATAGAGATAGAGATAGAGATAGAGATAGAGATAGAGATAGAGATAGAGATAGAGATAGAGATAGAGATAGAGATAGAGATAGAGATAGAGATAGAGATAGAGATAGAGATAGAGATAGAGATAGAGATAGAGATAGAGATAGAGATAGAGATAGAGATAGAGATAGAGATAGAGATAGAGATAGAGATAGAGATAGAGATAGAGATAGAGATAGAGATAGAGATAGAGATAGAGATAGAGATAGAGATAGAGATAGAGATAGAGATAGAGATAGAGATAGAGATAGAGATAGAGATAGAGATAGAGATAGAGATAGAGATAGAGATAGAGATAGAGATAGAGATAGAGATAGAGATAGAGATAGAGATAGAGATAGAGATAGAGATAGAGATAGAGATAGAGATAGAGATAGAGATAGAGATAGAGATAGAGAAAGAGATAGAGATAGAGATAGAGATAGAGATAGAGATAGAGATAGAGATAGAGATAGAGATAGAGATAGAGATAGAGATAGAGATAGAGATAGAGATAGAGATAGAGATAGAGATAGAGATAGAGATAGAGATAGAGATAGAGATAGAGATAGAGATAGAGATAGAGATAGAGATAGAGATAGAAATAGAGATAGAGATAGAGATAGAGATAGAGATAGAGATAGAGATAGAGATAGAGATAGAGATAGAGATAGAGATAGAGATAGAGATAGAGATAGAGATAGAGATAGAGATGTATAAATAAATAAAGAAATAAATAAATAGAGATAGAGATAGAGATAGAGATAGAGATAGAGATAGAGATAGAGATAGAGATAGAGATAGAGATAGAGATAGGGATAGAGATAGAGATAGAGATAGAGATAGAGATAGAGATAGAGATAGAGATAGAGATAGAGATAGAGATAGAGATAGAGATAGAGATAGAGATAGAGATAGAGATAGAGATAGAGATAGAGATAGAGATAGAGATAGAGATAGAGATAGAGATAGAGATAGAGATAGAGATAGAGATAGAGATAGAGATAGAGATAGAGATAGAGATGTAGATATAGATATAGATATAGATATAGATATAGATATAGATATAGATATAGATATAGATATAGATATAGATATAGATATAGATATAGATATAGATATAGATATAGATATAGATATAGATATAGATATAGATATAGATATAGATATAGATATAGATAAGGATAGAGATAGAGATAGAGATAGAGATAGAGATAGAGATAGAGATAGAGATAGAGATAGAGATAGAGATAGAGATAGAGATAGAGATAGAGATAGAGATAGAGATAGAGATAGAGATAGAGATAGAGATAGAGATAGAGATAGAGATAGAGATAGAGATAGAGATAGAGATAGAGATATAGATAGAGATAGAGATAGAGATAGAGATAGAGATAGAGATAGAGATAGAGATAGAGATAGAGATAGAGATAGAGATAGAGATAGAGATAGAGATAGAGATAGAGATAGAGATAGAGATAGAGATAGAGATAGAGATAGAGATAGAGATAGAGATAGAGATAGAGATAGAGATAGAGATAGAGATAGAGATAGAGATAGAGATAGAGATAGAGATAGAGATAGAGATAGAGATAGAGATAGAGAGATTTTTAGAGAGAGAATTTCTAACGTGGTTGGTTCAAAACAACCCCGCGGCATAGGACACCTATTATTCAGGCTCTACGTTGGTTTGCTGCACAGAACACAGAGCCTCGTACAATTATTGCAGGTTCCCGGTGAGAATCCCTGAAGACTGAATTGCGAGCATATCTTCTTGAATCGTCACATTGTCCTCACCCACAGCCTGCTTCATGCACTGCGTTCTTTCTTCTTGAATCGATCTTTCCAGGTCGCCCATGAGAACAATCTCTGCACTTGCTTCTGTTCTATTTGTATCATGCGCTCTTAACGCCACTCTCGCCCTCTGTTTGTGGGTCCCCTGTTATCTCGCGAAATCTCACAAGCAGCCTTTTCTCTGTCAACGGCAGATTTGCTCTGTTTGACTGCACAGACGTTGCCCTTGGGACCTTCTGCAGTCGCTGGCAGGCAAATACATTCCAAACCCGGTGGAGGTGGAGGCAGATCATCCTTAGGGTTTGCTAAAGGGGGAACTGAAAGCCCTGCAATTTTTGGCCCACGCCCGATTTGAAAGAACATCTATTGAAGTTTTGAGACATTCTGAGGCTGAAACAATTATCGATAATACCTATAAACTGCATTTTATCGATAAACGATAATCAAAACAATTATCGATACAATTTATCGATATTCCCAAGTCTACATTTGACAATACACATTGGTAAGAATTGACAAACGCACTATTTATAGGGACATGGTAGGTAACTTGGATGTGTTATTTTCCAATACAATGTTATTTTTCATTATTATAGGTGTACAACAAATATAGGCAATAAAATATAAACAACAATCGCTGTTAACCCCAATAGTGCGTGCAGGCTTACACTGGCAAGATGCTGGCTTCCCTGTTTTAAGGAATAGTGAGCGATCTGTGCTGAGTGTGCATCCCTTCGTAACGCTGTCGCGTCTCAGATGGCCGTTTTCATCACGATCTTACCATGCAATGAAATAGCAAGAACACACGTTATAGTTAATGGATCATATCCGCCGAGATGCAAAACAGACTGGTCGTCACATTGATCACAGTCGGGGCACAGTGCCAGAGTCCGACAGTGTGATATGACTTTTGCAGAGCCCCAGCCAGCTGGATTAGTGACATTTCACTGCTGCACAACACGTGTGATGCAATCAGCCGCTGTCCGGAAGGCACGCGAATTCCGACCGCAGCAGCGCAATACATCATCCAAGGCCTCGGACGCAGGCTCTGACAGCAGGCTGCACCTGTGACCTCACAGCTATTTTCAGCCACGATTCCTTAAGCTGCTGTTCATCGCTGCTTTGCAAGCGTCTGGATAAACGCGCGATGACAGCGGTTAGACTGCGTGATGGTTGGACAGAATGCCCGGTCTGCGGCCCCGGTCTGCGGTCCCGGTCTGACAGCGGTTAGACTGCGTGATGGTTGGACAGAATGCCCGGTCTGCGGCCCCGGTCTGCGGTCCCGGCCTGACAGCGGTTAGACTGCGTGATGGTTGGACAGAATGCCCGGTCTGCGGCCCCGGTCTGCGGTCCCGGTCTGACAGCGGTTAGACTGCGTGATGGTTGGACAGAATTCACTTCATCTGGTAATGCGATTACTACCAACCGACGTTCTCTATTCTTATCTCTTGCTTTTCAGTTCTGAGCGAGTTCCAAAGCCATACCAGCAGACGCGTCGCTACCGTCGCTAGTGTGTGTGTGTGGGGGGGAGGGGGGGGTCTACTGCCAGGGGGCGCCATACCCAGAGGGGGCGCCCTTGCCTAGAGAAGGCCTAGAGGAGCGACCCGACGAATCAATACATAAATATATAATATAAATGTCGACGTTACGCAGCGGGCAATTCGATTTTTTTTCAATCAAAAAAATACAGCTTTGACAACTACATATACCCGCACAGCGGCACGCTCATGCAAGGACTGCGCATTGCACATAAACATGGGACATATTCCTGACTAATGAGCGACTAGTTTAACCCGCGCCGTGCCGGGGGGGGGGGGGGGGGGGGGGCGTTTAGACGCCCCCCCCCCCCCTCCGTTTTTTGCCAATAGCTAAAAAACCGTTGAAGCCAGGTAGCTGAAATTTTCAGTACCTGTCCGCTGAACATTTTTACAACTTTTGTGAAACCAAAAGTTTCAGGTCTTATCAGGCCAGGTCACCAGGTCAGGTCACGTGACCCAACCTCAGAAAAAAGTTTGTGGTCGTGCCACGTCTACAGTTTCCGGGTGATCACTTTTAAACTTTTAGAGTTTGATAAGGATATCATTACCTACAATTTGCATATCTCGGATTTTTTTATTCGGTGACCTAAGGTCTGATCGATCACGTGACCTTCCCCATTATAAGTCAATGGGGAAATATTGAAATGCTTTGCTTTCCATGTAAACGCATCCAATCAACGTTTTTTCTTCAAGATCATGTAGTAATAGACCATTCTTTATTACCCAGATACTATTTTGGTTTATTTTACCCCCCACAAGGTCATCCGAGGTCACATGAGGTCACATACACTTTTTTGCCAATTACTTTTGATCGAAGAGAGATAGAAACTTGAAGAAGGCACGAATGTGATTTTCTCGTCAAGACGCATCGACTCATATGCAACATGACCCACCGTGACCGACTTGGTCACCATGTGACCTTCACCTGAGGTCAAATTTTTTAATTGACTTTCCATGGTCAAGATGTATATTTTTCGATGCGCCTTGCCGATGGAAACACGATGGAGCCACAATCAATGCTCTATCTTGAATAGCAAAAAAGTTATTCGCGAAAAACTTTTTCCAAGATAACAGCCATTTTGACCTTTGATGACCTCTGGAGCCTCAAGTATTGACCTGAACTCAAATCTGACGGTAAAACGTTACTGGAGCGTTTCAAGAGCTATCTATTGCTTTTTTCGGTTTCGTCCTAGCTATCATAGTTCCCGAGATATCGTGGGATTTCAGGATCAAGTTACCTAAAACGGGAAAATTTGACCTATGATGACCTCTGGTGACCTCAATAATAACCTGAGCGAAAAAATGACTGAAGTAGTTTCTAAATCATTTTTGACGAGCTTTCCAACGCTGTTTTTCGTTTTGCGCTACGTTGCCTAGGAGCAGAGTTAGAAGGGGGGCGTCGAAACGCCCCCCGGCACGGCGAAGGTGGCGCCGAGCACCGGCACGGCGCGGGTTAACGGATCATATCGACTTCCACTCGATGCGTTTCACTCCACATATTCACAGCATTGAATCAAGTACATTTGGTATACATCAGATGAGTACAAGGGCGTGGGCAAGGGGGGGCGGGCAAGGGGGTCATGCTCCCCCTCTCCCTGGAGGCCAGGCGGGCCCCTCTGGCGACCGAGCGAGGGCCCCTGGGGTCGAAGGCCCCAGTGTTTTGGATGGTATCAGGCGCCCGCAAGACGCCTTACGTCGCATAAAATACCGCCCGCGACCCTAAACAAATCGTAACACGAATAAATAACAGCACTTGCTTGTCGGTTAACTCGGCAGCCACTGGGGTATATTCTGTAACACGACTCACTGGGGGGGGGGGGGGGGGGGAGGTAGCCCCCCTGGTATCTTCAGAACCAATGATCGCAGCGGGACGCGATAGGCGGCATTCGAAAGCACTCAATGAGATAAACCTAACACACACTTAAACATTTCAAATTCAGGTCATATGTCAGGTCACGGTCAAGTAAAACGTCAAAATCGAGGTTTTTGAGTTTATGGACAATACTTGCCATCCATGGCCTTCGATTGCGCCTATGATCACCCAAAATGCTGTCAAAGGTATGATACATATCCCACATGAGCTAAAGTGAAATTGTTGGAAAACATCAAGGTCAAGGTCAGGTCACAAAAGGTCACTACACACAAAATATCTACGAAAGTCATGCAGCACATGTTTTATGGATGCTTTTACGCGTAGAATTCGATAGTGATAGTCATTTTACCACCTGACTTCATTTAGGTGAAGTTAGTGTCAAGTCCAGGTCAAGTTCAGGTCACTGAAGGTCAAAATTTGAAATTGATAAATGTAAATGAAAAAGCATGTTTCTATATCAGTTTTATCTCAAAACAAAATACAGTGCTGGCATTTATTTGTCTGTATCTGGTCAATAAAAGCCAAAAAACGCAATTTCAAAATATGACGTCATGATTTGTCCATACTTTATATGCCATGTCAGTCAAAAAAGATGATATCGTTTTGAAATTTGGTATGGTAGTTGCCCATATGTCGTTATCTGACATATATTCCGTTTTTTAAATATCTTTGAATAATTTGATTTTGTGGGCATTTCATTTTTTTGACATTTTTTTGGGTCAAAAACAAAAATTTCGAAATCTCGAGATAGCTGGTTTGTAGCCCTTGCAATTTTCTACCTTTTAGCGTTTTTCGATTGCATTTTGCTTCAAATGTGGCATTTGTACGGCTTGGCAAAGTTTAGCTGATTTTTGTGTCAAAATAGTTTTTAGTGTCGTGACTAAATTCACTATATCTCGAAAAATTGCTGACGAAATTGCTTCATTTTTGCACAAAAGGTGTAAAAATGATGCCCGGAGAGGTACTAAAAGTTTGGCGTCGATATCTGCATTAAGTGTTGAGATATTCCTAATATTCCTAAGGGGGGGCTATAAAAAAAAAACAGTGACTCGCGGCAAGTATATGTAAATACGTACAAAAGGGCCCCAACCAGTGTGGAGAGGGCCCACTACCAGCTTTTAAAGGGCCCTGCCGATCTGCAGATGGCCCCCTGCCGGCATTTAGAGGGCCATGTCGGTTGTAGCGGGCCTTATGCCGGCCTTTATAGGGCCCTGCCGATCTGGAGAGAGCCCTCTGCCGGCCTTTCGAGGGCCCAGCCGATCTGTAGATCGACCTGTCAATCTGTAGAGGGCCTCTGCCGGCATTTAGAGGGCCCTCCCGACCTGTAGAGGGCCCTCTTCCAGGCTATATGGGGCCTGTCGATCTGCAGATTGTCCCAGCAAATATGTAAAGGGTCCTCTGCTGGCCTTTAGAGGGCCCTGTCGATCTGTAGAGGGTCCTCTGCCGGCCTTTATATGACCCTGCCAGCATGTAGAGGGCCCTCTTCCAGCCTTTAGGGGCCCTGTTGATCTGCGAGTGCCCCAGCCAATCTATCGAGGGCCCTCTGCCAACCTTTATAGGGCCCTACCGGACTTTAGTGGGCCATGTCAGCCTTTAGAGGGCCCTGCCGATATGTAGATCGCCCTGCCAATTTGCAGAGGGACTCTGCCGGCATTTAGAGGGCCCTACTGACCTGTAGAGGGCCCTCTTCCAGCCTTTAGGGGCCCTGTCGATCTGCAGAGTGCCCCAGCCAATCTATAGAGGGCTCTCTGCCGGCCTTTAGGTGGCCCTACCGGCCTTTAGAGGGCCCTTCCGGCCTTTAAAGGGCCATTCCGGGCCTGTCGGCCTTTAGAGGGCCCTGCCGGCCTTTAGAGGGCCCTGCCGATCTGTAGATCGCCCTGCCAATTTGCAGAGGGACTCTGCCGGCATTTAGAGGGCCCTACCGACCTGTAGAGGGCCCTCTTCCAGCCTTTAGGGGCCCTGTCGATCTGCAGTGTCCCAGCCAATCTGTAGAGGGCCCTCTCTCTGCTGGACAATAGAGGGCCCTGTCGATCTATAGAGGGCCCTTCCGATCTGCAGATGGCCATCTGCCGGCCTTTAGAGGCCCCTGCCGATCTGTAGAGGGTCCTCTGCTGTCCTTTAGAGGGCCCTGTGGTGGTAGAGGTGGTTTGCCGGTCGAGCGCAGGTGAGGCTCTCGAAGGAAGACCAGTCAAAGTTCTCATTGTCATTCAGTGTATGCTAGTATTGTATTGTATTGTATTGTATTAAACAATTAAAACACTCCATTTTAAAATGGCTATTCCGAGTGTCGGGTCGGGGTTAAGAAGAGAGACATGTTAAATGACACTCGGTATACAACACACAATAAGATCAGATGAATATAAAAGTGCACACGGGCTATATAAAATAAAACACACACGCACACACACACACGCAGTCACACACTCATTTTCCTCGCTTCACACAACTAAAAGTTCGGACACTGCACGCTTAAAAGCCCCCAGGGATAAATCGCGAATCTCCAGCGGGGTGCGGTTGTATAACTGCGCCGTACAAAAAAGAAGGCGCCGCCTGCCTGCTTCGGTTCTCGCGCGCGGGAGAGCCAGATCTGCGTCCTGCCGGGTGGTTCGAGAGCGAAGAGCAGAATTGACCTGAAGCTGAGAGGAAAGAGCCACTGGCTCCTCGGTGCAGCGAATTGTGTGCAGACAATTTAATGAGTGAAGTTCGTACAACTGGCGGGCGGTAGGCCAGCCCAGTTCGTCTCGCACGTCCGATATGTGGACGAATTTGCGTCGGCCAGAGACAACGCGCAGCGCAAAATTGAGGATCTTTTGGAGGCAGGGTTGTACTTGACTCAGAGTCGGTGAGTCAAATTTGACTCAAAACTGACTCAACTCAACTTGAGTCAGAGTTGAGTCGCTTAAGAAAAATAGGGACTCAACTTGAGTCAGAGTCGAGTCACTTAAGAAAAATAGAGGGGTTGAGTTGAGTCAGTTGAGTCACATGGATGTCGCTTGAGTCAAAGTTGAGTCGCCTGGATGCCGCTCAAGTCAATGTTGAGTCGACTCATCCTCTTACGAGTCAGTCACATCTGACGAGAAAAACAAATAAGAGCAACTACATAATAAAGGCGTCCAAGCAATGTTATAGAGTGTGAGAGTGTGAGTTTGGGTGCTTTTCAAACCCACTTTATAATCATTAGTTGATAATAAATCAATTTTGTATCTCACAAACTTAAAGAGTACTTCACTACAATCTACATCACTTACTCTGCTGACTGCTCCTTATTTTAAGTGAAGCAATACAATATTAAATACATACATAGACATGATAACTACAGTATATATAACCTAATAATAACCATATCAACCTGATTTACACTGTATCACATAGCATCAAAATAATGACCAATTTAAACCAATAATTAAAGCCAACTGATGATATTTCAGCATGCTTACGCACGTACCCAGATAATATATTTAAGCTTGAACCCCTGTCACTGACAACCGATCTAACTTGAACTAAAACATCCCATGACCCCTACGAACACATACAAGGTAAATACCAATTTGTCTTCAATGTTTTTACGAACCATACATTTTATTTTATTATAATCATTATTGCTATTATATATTTTAATATATCTTACATTGCAGGTGGATGCAGTAGATATTTATGATAATTCAATATTCATGTGACTTCATCCAGTGTAAATCAAAATAGAAGTATTTACATATAATATTCCAATTACTTTTTGCAAGTCAAATACCTACATTTGAATCAAAGTCGTGAAGTCCGTTGAACATGAGTCAAAAATGAGTCAACTCAAGAAACTTTCACATGAGTCAGAGTTGAGTCAGGGGTAAAAGCAAATGAGTCAAAGTTGAGTCGACTCAAACAAAATGATCCCCCGCTTGAGTCAGATTTGAGTCAGGGGCAACAGCAAATGAGTCAAAGTTGAGTCCACTCAAAACAACAAATTCCTCCCTCTTGAGTCAGAGTTGAGTCAGAGTCCCTTCGAAAATGAGTCAGAGTCGAGTCAGTCTAAAAAATCTGAGTCGAGCACAACCCTGTTTGGAGGCGCTGTATATTTTTATCTGACACGTTTCCAAAGACAGCAAGACAGTATCGGACGTGCGTGCGAGAGGACCAAAGCATTGACCAGAGTAGGCAGAAGGTCGGGTGGGATCTGATGACTCACATGGGACAGGCCGATGAGGATACCGTTGCATTTTTTGACGAGAGCAGACACGTGAGAGTCCCAGGTGAGGTGCTTGTCGAACACCACGCCAAGGTTCCTCACCGTAGGGCCCTCACGGATCGTATCCTCGCGAAATCGAATGGAGATCGAGACTAAGCCACGACAATTCTGACGGAAGCCAAATACGATAAGTTCAGTTTTGCCGGTGTTGACCTTCAAACCGTGGGAGTGGAACCAGGCATCCAAAGAGTTTAAAACCTGTTCCATGGTAGCAATAAGCTGAGGGAGGGAGTCTTCTTTGCCAGAGAGTAGAATTTGGGTATCGTCAGCGTACTGCACCACGTGCGCCTCAGGGGCAAAGAGGGAGAGGTCGTTGGCGAAAATCTGGAAAAGGAGCGGGCCAAGTGAGGAACCTTGGAAAACACCCATAGGATTGGGGAGAGGACTGGAAGGGAGTCGGTTCCCCCGCCCACCAGTTGTACAAACAGATTGAGTATGGCCACGGAGGTAAGAGGAAAACCAGGTCGGATCGATACAATAAGCTTGAAGTTTGGAAAGAAGCTTTGAGTGGTCGATGACGTCAACGCATTTGGAAAGGTCGAGAAGACAGAGAAGCGTAAGTTCCTGGCGGTCGGTAGCAGAAAGGTTGTAGTCGGATACGGTAACTAGCGCAGTTGCTGTGGATAGGCTGGAGCGGAAGCCGTGCTGGGAAGAGGAGAAAATATTATTTTCAGACATATAGGAGTATAGCTGCTGCTGAGCAACTTTCTCCACTAGCTTGGGGAAGGCAGGGACGATGGAGATGGGTCGAAAGTTGGATGCTTCGGAAAGGCTGCCAGATTTGTGGATAGGGTGAACGGTGGAGTGCTTCCAGGACGCGGGAAATTCACAGGTTGTGAGACAGGTGTTGACAAGATAGAGAAGGACGTGATCAATGGCATCAAAACACAGCCTGATAATCCCGATGCTAACACCGTCAGAGTCAGTGGCAGAAGAGTTTTTCATAGAAAAGAGAACAGACCGGAGAGTCTGAAGTGAGATAGGTTTCAGTGAGAAGGCACAGGCACCCACCCTGGGTAGCCTGCAAGGAAGACGAAGGGGCTCCCCCTGGCTCGGACCTCACCCGCGACTCGAGGACCTACCCTCACAAAGTACTCGTTAAGCTCGTTGGGGGTGGCCTCAGGCGCAACTCGCTTAGTGAACCTCTTGCCCTCGATCACCTGACGCACGTTGCGAAAGATGGAGACCGGACCCTGCCTGCTCCCCCGGCTGGAAATGTCGTTTCTGACATCTCGTCTGATGGCCGATTTCACTTGTTTATCCAAGGTGAGGAAGGCAGGAGTCCGGTCCTCCCGGGCAAGAAGTCCACGGCGCTGCGCCATAAGTCGCAGGGTGGCGTCCGAGGCAGGGGGGGGGCGAAGGGTTGTTAATTTTGAGGCGCTGTAAAGGAGCATGATAGTCAAGAACAGGTAAGAGCAGCTGGGTGAAGGCAGACCACTGATCCGTCAATCCCACGCGCGAGAAAACCGGGCTCCAGTGCCAGTCGGTGTGATACAATGAGGTATGGAAGTCAAGGACATTCACGCGGCTCAGGCGTCTAGACTGAACAATGGAAGGTCGAGCCCTTAGTTTGGGGATGGTGAGATATGCCTTAGTAAAAGAATGATCACTATAAGAACACGGTAAGACACAGACATCATGAACAAAAGTTGCAGAGTTAGAGATAAAAACGTCTAAGAGTGAGCCAGATCTAAAAGTTGGCATATCTACAAACTGATGAAGGTTGAAACTATGCATGAACTCTGTCAGCCCGACCTTGCCATTGTTCGAGTCTAGACCAAGCAAATTGCAGTTTAAGTCACCAGTAATAAGAATGGGATCGGAAGACATTAAAAGCACACGTTGCAGTTGAGATTCGAGACAGTCAAAATCAGCTGATAGGTGAGTGATGGTATGACGTGGTGGTCTATATGCTGCACATAAATTAAACCGACGCCCACGATTATCTGACACTGACGGCCACAGAGTTTCAAGTTTACATGTCCTACAACTGCACACCGACTGGAGCCTTTTGACCTTTAAACCCGTCTTACTAAGGACTGCGACCCCCCGTAACCCTGCCATCACTAGTAACGTCTGAGAGGAGTACAAGGCTTTGACAATGTACGAGTATTATTTAACCCGGCATTGGCTGGGGTCTCAGTCGAACGCCATTGGCTGGGGGCGTCTCCCCCCCCCCCCCCCCCCTGGTTATCTTCCGAACCAATAACCGCAGCGTCCACTAACAGCATCTGGAGCACAGCAAGATGTGTTAATATTAGATATAGCAAAACAGAGACTTGAGAACATAAGACAGCCCGTGGTAGAAGGTTTAATTACTCGATCTCGCGTCACTTGGTATGAACAAGGCGAGAAAAGTTCCAAATACTTTCTGTCGCTCAAAAAGCGAAACTTTCAAAGAAAATAAATCCAGTTTATACAGGACGGTGATCAAAAGATCATGCGAACTAGTGGTGTCAATCGGTTACCGAAATTTTGGTAACCGAAAAAAATGTTGTGACCGATTTGGTAATCGGTCGGTCAGGCTTATACATTTTTGGACACTTTTCGGTCAGCCTAATCTTAAACAATTCACAATTTGTTTTCTTCATTCATTTCATTCATTTAAACAATTCACTCATCCGAACACCGCAGTATGTTATGTCATTGTAGGCCCATGCATCTTAGTTTCCTTGCAATAATATGACCCCCTTTCTTCCATTCCTGAGCACGCCTCTGCAACAACAACAAAAAACTTAAAGGGATTATACGGGTTTCCGTCCTGAAAGTAAATGCACTCTTTTGCAGTTGTATGAGCTTTAAACACGTTTAAGACATATAACAGGGACCTCAATGCTCATTTAGTCCATTATTTCAGAAATTATCAGCGTTAAAACTTGGGCGTTTTTCGAGACTAGTATCAGATAACGAGTACTTGATCGGCACTACTGTCCACCACTTTTATCTTAAGATCAATTTGAGAGTTTTGAATTATCTGCAAGTCCTACACTGGATCACAAAATTATTATGCAATTCAAAACTGACGGGACTTTGTATTACTACACACTGTTCGTTGAGGTTTTGTGTTTTTGTGGTTTTCTTTTCTCTGGCCTTTAGCGTTGAGAATTTGGTGGTGGCGTATTAATTTTTTGCCATGACAATTCATGAAAAATATATAATTTTATGGGAAAACTAGGTAACTGCTGTTGTCGTTGGAACAAAACAAGTTTATTTTCTTTCAAATATTGCTTATTTTACCGGAAATATGCCATACGTGAGGTGTTTTTATTAGCATAAAAGAGATGAGTGGCTCTGCCTCAGCCGGTCCTGCAGAAAATACGCGGTGGCATCACCGCGCACTTTGGAATGTCCTTACGTGCAGAAGAGGTCATTTCCAGAAAAATGTGGCTACCGTGGGACATCTACCACCTTTATAAGTACATTTTACTATGTAACTCAATTATTCTGGGAAAAAAACCGTATAATCCCTTTAACCATCGCCCTACGGGAGCTTTTTTCACCTTCGCCCTACGGGGGGGGGGGGGGCTGACAGCTCCCCTGTTAACTTCCAAACCAAGCAACTTTAGAGCAATGCGGTAAGAACCAGCATGTTGCCTGTCATGAGAGGAATCTAACAGTATGCGATTTTTAGGTTTCAGGTCAACGGGTGACCTTCCAGGTCACGTGAATGACCTCGGATTTACCACGTCCAGAACAGCGATTTTGCTCTTCAGAAAACCTCAAAATTAGAAATTGATAAATGTAAATAAAAAGGCATGTTTCTAGACCAGTTTTGGCTCAGAAATACAGAAAAGGTAATTATTTGTTCTTATCTTGTCAAAAAAAAGTCAAAAAAGTTATTAAAAAAATGACGTCATCAGTTTCTTACACTTAGGGAGCCATCACTCAGTCAAAAATGAAGATATTGCTTTCAAATTTGGTATGGAAATTTTCCATACTCAGTTCTCTCACATATATTCCGGTTTTTCTAATATCTTTGAAAATTTTGATTTTGTGGGGATTTTTCCCCCAAAAAAAATCAGTTTTGTTTTAATTTAGGGGTCAAAAACCTACAATTTTGAAAATCCGAGATTGCCATTTTAAAGAGAATGCCATTTTGTATCTTTGGTGAATTGCGGTTGCAATTTCCTTTAAAACTCTGTTTTCTACCATTTTTCAAATATTTATCGTTTTTCCACCAACATGACGTCATCAAAACATGATTATCGCCCAAACTACGAAACTAATTTCAATTAAATTTTTACAGCATACGTATAATTGTTGTAAACACAGCTACCGAAAATTTCAGCAAGATGCGCCAAACGTATAAAAAGTTATTCAAGAAAAACCTCAGGGGGTGTCAGGGCCCCCCGTAGGGCGAGGGTTAATTTCCTCTCCTGGCCTCATAAGTGCATATATCATTATAAACTAACCGTCTATTGCGCCGTAATCGCTAGCATATCGTCATCACCATGCCAGTCACCCCCTTTTCATGTGCCTGAACACGCCCCTGCAACTCTATATGTAATCAATTATGCAAATAATGGAAGGAGAAGGTATCTTTTACACCTTGATAGCTATAAATGCTCCTTACATCGCTCTATTGGCTTCGCTCTATGGACAAGCATTGCATACTTCCTGGAACCCCCCCCCCCCCCCCCCCCCCCCACCTTTAGAAGCCCCTGAAACCGCCTCTGCCAAGCAATTTTTCTGATATTTCATTAACATCAACTAATTTGCACTTGTTGCAATCACCGTAAACCGATGTAACACCTTCATACTTGAGGCAGTTAGGAAGAAACCGTGAAGATCGCATTTCCGTATTATCACTAAATGTCGCCGCATAACACTCCAAAAACGTGCCCTGGAACCGCCTCTGTTCAGGTTAAGAACGCAAATTTTGACTCCATATGCGGAATTCAATTCTAGGAAAAGTCCAAAAATGTCATGGGTCTGGTCCTAGCCGTTCGTGAGATATCTGCGAAAAACATGAGGGGGGGGGGGAGGGCGGAATCCGCCCCCTCCCTGTTACAAATAGGGTTAAAGGAAATAGTTCACCTTGGAAATTTTTTACCCAACACGATTTCATTATATTTGTAATACAATTTATTTTTATATTGTCAAAAATGGCCTTATATCGCGCCGATTCAGGGCAGAAGGCCGCACATTTGTATTGTTTATCAAAACTATATGCATACTCTCTGAGTCAGAGTCCTGACGTTACGCGAATGTAAAAAATGGTTCAGCCAATCAGATTCGAAAGTAGTCGCGTAAAGATAGACTCGCATTGGAGATGTGCCAACCGGCGGCCGGCGATTCGCTTGCTAGCACCAGCTGCAAGCTGATTGGATGATGGTATAGCCTCTGCCCGGGCTAGAACCAGTACAACATTATTTCGCCAGCATCGCATTCCTTCGCCAAAAACTCAAATATATTCGGCTGGAGTCTTTTCGGTCAAGAAAACTTGCAGAAATGGGTTTCCCAACACGGGCTACAAAACTGCTATCTCAGTTTACAACTAATGTTGAAGGTGAACTATTTCCTTTAAAGGGATTAAACGGGTTTTTCCCAGAATAATTGAGTTACATAGTAAAACGTACTTATAAAGGTGGTAGAAGTCCCACGGTAGCCACATTTTTCTGGAAATGACCTCTTCTGCACGTTAGGACTTTCTAAAGTGCGCGGTGATGCCACCGCGTATTTTCTGCAGGACCGGCGGAGGCAGAGCCAGTCATCTCTTTTATGATAATAAAAACACCTCACATATGGCATATTTCCGGTAAAATAAACAATATTTGAAAGAAAATAAACTTGTTTTGTTCCAACGACAGCAGCAGTTACCTAGTATTCCCATAAAATTATATATTTTTCATGAATTTTCATGCCAAAAAATTAATACGCCACCACCAAATTATCAACGCTAAAGGCCAGAGAAAAGAAAACCACAAAAACACAAACCTCAACGAACAGTGTGTAGTAATACAAAGTCCCGTCAGTTTTGAATTGCAAAATAATTTTACGATCCAGTGTAGGACTTGCAGATAATTCAAAACTCTGAAATTGATCTTAAGATAAAAGTGGTGGACAGTAGTGCCGATCAAGTACTCGTTATCTGATACTAGTCTCGAAAAACGCCCAAGTTTTAACGCTGATAATTTCTGAAATAATGGACTAAATGAGCATTGAGGTCCCTGTTATATGTCTTAAACGTGTTTAAAGCTCATACAACTGCAAAAGAGTGCATTTACTTTCAGGACGAAAACCCGTATAATCCCTTTAAAGGAAATAGTTCACCTTCAACATGTGGTTTTTAACTGAAATAGCAGTTTTGTAGCCCGTGTTGAGAAATCCCTATCTGCAACTGTTCTTGTCTGAAAAGACTCTCCAGCCGAAGATATTTGACTTTTTGGCGAAGAAATGCAGCGCATATATGATATACCGTACCGTCTGAGAGTGCCAGCACTGGTCTGAGCATGCGCAGACCAATAACGCACACCATAACATTAATAATTTACGACCTTCTGTCCTGAATTGGCGCGATGTAGGACCATTTTTGAAAAGAAAAAAAGAAACTGTATTAAAAAATATAATAAAATCGTGTTCTGAAAAAATTCCGAAGGTGAACTATTTCCTTTAAAGGTTCACCTTCATCATGGGATTTTGAACTGAAATAGCAGTTTTGTAGCCCGTGTTGAGAACCCCTTATCTGCAACTTTTCTTGGCTGAAAAGACTCTCCAGCCGAAGATATTTGACTTTTTGGCGAAGGAATGCGGCGCATATATGATATACCGTACCGTCTGAGAGTGCCAGCACTGGTCTGAGCATGCGCAGACCAATAACGCACACCATAACATTAATAATTTACGACCTTCTGTCCTGAATTGGCGGGATGTAGGACCATTTTTGAAAAGAAAAGAAGAAACTGTATTAAAAAGTATAATAAAATCGTGTTCTGAAAATTTTCCGAAGGTGAACTTATTTCCTTTAAAGGAAATAGTTCACCTTCGGAAAAATTTCCAGAACACGATTTTATTATATTTTTTAATACAGTTTCTTTTTTTCTTTTAAAAAATGGTCCTACATCGCGCCAATTCAGGACAGAAGGTCGTAAATTATTAATATTATGGTGTGCGTTATTGGTCTGCGCATGCTCAGACCAGTGCTGGCACTCTCAGACGGTACGGTATATCATATATGCGCCGGATTCCTTCGCCAAAAAGTCAAATATCTTCGGCTGGAGTCTTTTCAGCCAAGAAAAGTTGCAGATAAGGATTTCTCAACACGGGCTACAAAACTGCTATTTCAGTTCAAAATCCCATGTTGAAGGTGAACTATTTCCTTTAAGCTGACGGGCGGCGCGCCCGGCAGGCCGATTATCCACTGCCACGCGATGTCATGCGAACCTAGCTCGAGGCAGTGCGGGCGGGGGCTGCGGCCCGTCTGGAGCGCCGGGGAGGTACCCCACAGCTCTCCCCGGCCGGGGCGGTAACCCTCAGACCTCCCCGGAGCCGGGACGGTTGTACCCAGAGTACTTATATAATGAGTAGGTTCGAGTTTGGCGACTGCCATGGCTTCGTCACGCCTGGTTCAAACTAGAATAAACTCACTATGTTACCATATAACTATTTCTGGTATGCTTTTTGGAATAGTTCTCATTTTCTTCTAGAATTTCAACTATATAGTAGGATATGGTAATCACATCGGAAAATATCTGAATAGAAAACGGAATATATTTAATAAAATTTTGTGTGTATTCGAATGAAAATAATATTTAAAGCTCATTGGTACATCAATTTTATTGGAAAAACGCCTATAAACACCATGTTAACGATGTATCACAATTAGTCAGCTGTAACAGAGTTTGCATTCGGGCCGGAAATTTCGAAGCACCAGGCCGCCGGCGGCCGGCCGGCCCCGCGGCGGTAGTTTCTGGCAAGGCATCGCAGCGGTTCTCACCAACTTGCGGCCGGCGCGGCGGCGGCGGTGTACAGCCCCTGACAGCGACCCCCGCTCCGGCGCGCCGTGTGGACGGAACATGCCTCCACTCGACCGATAATTGTGAAAGATTGGAGTGTCTCAGGTAAAATCGGAGGCCATTCCAGGAATCTTGAAGAAACGAGCTTCCTATTGAGCATAATACTTGTATCCATCTCTCTTAGATAACACATTAAAAGGGGGTAACTACCAAGCCTCTTTGCATTGCCTTAACACTGTGGAGCGGGATTCGACTGTCATGGTGATGTCACGGCTACCAAAAACTTGCGCCCCCCCCCCCCCCCCCCCCCCCCCCCCGGTTGTACCGATGTTACTGGCACCGTCCCAGCTTGCCAGGCGGGCTGCACATAACACACACACACGCACACGCACGCGCACGCGCACGCGCACGCGCACGCGCACGCGCACGCGCACACGCACACGCACACGCACACGCACACGCACACGCACACGCACACGCACACGCACACGTACACGCACACGCACACGCACACGCACACGCACACGCACACGCACACGCACACGCACACGCAAACTGTTGTCCGTATAGCGTCGCTGTTTTGTTGGCCGACGATGTTTTGTGCCGATGATGACGTGAATCATGACTGTGTGAATGTATGTAACCATGTAATCTAAGGCATCGAATAAACTAGCCCTTAAAGGAAATAGTTCACCTTCGGATTTTTTTCTTCAGAACACGATTTTATTATATTTTTTAATACAGTTTCTTTTTTTCTTTTTAAAAATGGTCCTACATCCCGCCAATTCAGGACAGAAGGTTGTAAATTATTGATTTTATGGTGTGCGTTATTGGTCTGCGCATGCTCCATGGCAGTGCTGGCACTTTCAGACGGTACGGTACATCATATATGCGCCGTATTCCTTCGCCAAAAAGTCAAATATCTTCGGCTGGAGAGTCTTTTCAGCCAAGAAAAGTTCCAGATAAGGATTTCTCAACACGAGCTACAAAACTGCTATTTCAGTTCAAAACCCAAGTTGAAGGTGAACTATTTCCTTTAAAGGAAATAGTTCACCTTCAACATTAGTTTTAAACTGAGATAGCAGTTTTGTAGCCCGTGTTGGGAAACCCCTATCTGCAAGTTTTCTTGACTGAAAAGACTCTCCAGCCGAATATATATATTTTTTTTGGCGAAGGAATGCGGTGCTGGCGAAAGAATGTTGTACTGGTTCTAGCCCGGGCAGAGGCTATACCATCAGCCAATCAGCTTGCAGCTAGTGCTAGCAAGCGAACGCCGGCCGCCGGTTGGCACATCTCCAATGCGAGTCTATCCTTACGCGACTACTTTCGAATCTGATTGGCTGAACCATTTTTTACATTCGCGTGACGTCAGGACTCTGACTCAGAGAGTATGCATATAGTTTTGATAAACAATAAAAAATGTACGGCCTTCTGTCCTGAATCGGCGCGATATAAGACCATTTTTGACAATATAAAAAGAAATTGTATTGAAAAATATAATCAAATCGTGTTGGGTAAAAAAATTCCAAGGTTAAATATTTCCTGTAAAGGAAATAGTTCACCTTCAACATGGGGTTTTGAACTGAAATAACAGTTTTGTAGCCCGTGTTGAGAAATCCTTATCTGGGACTTTTCTTGGCTGAAAAGACTCTCCAGCCGAAGATATTTGACTTTTTGGCGAAAAATACGGCGCATATATGATGTACCGTACCGTCTGAAAGTGCCAGCACTGCCATGGAGCATGCGCAGACCAATAACGCACACCATAAAATCAATAATTTACAACCTTCTGTCCTGAATTGGCGCGATGTAGGACCATTTTTAAAAAGAAAGAAAAAACTCTATTAAAAAATATAATAAAATCGTGTTCTGAAAAAAATTCCGAAGGTGAACTATTTCCTTTAAAGGAAATAGTTCACCTTCAACATGTGATTTTTAACTGAAATAGCAGTTTTGTAGCCCGTGTTGAGAAATCCTTATCTGCAACTTTTCTTGGCTGAAAAGACTCTTCCAGCCGAAGATATTTGAATTTTTGGCGAAGGAATGCGGCGCATATATGATATACCGTACCGTCTGAGAGTGCCAGCACTGGTCTGAGCATGCGCAGACCAATAACGCACACCATAACATTAATAATTTACGACCTTCTGTCCTGAATTGGCGCGATGTAGGACCATTTTTGAAAAGAAAAAAAGAAACTGTATTAAAAAATATAATAAAATCGTGTTCTGAATTTTTTTTCCGAAGGTGAACTATTTCCTTTAAGTGGGAACAACTGGGAAAAAAACGCAGCGTCCACCTGCAGAGGTGGCCAAAGATCTCGTCTGGACACACTTCCGGACAAACACGTTGGCCCGTACTTTCCTGAGCGAGCCCCCCAGTGGAAACCTTCGAATTCTGAAAAACATGTAAACATGTTTCTCACCCTACGATTTTGAATTAGAAGCGCCTTCACGAGGCACACACGATGGCGTAAACAAATAGTGCCTGATCTTCATTATGTAAAAAGATATTTGCGAAAAACTGATGCGATTGCATATTTAAAGAGCTTTCGACTGCTTTTTCCGTTTGTTCCTAGCTATCATAGCTCCCGAGATATTTGGGGGTTTCTGGAGCGAAGTCCTAAAACTGGAAAATCTGACCTTTGATGACTTCTGGTGACCTCAATATTGACCTGACGTAAACAAAGACAGGTCTACCTTCGATAGAGCTTGTCTCGAGCTATATTTGAAATCAAAGTCACCGTTTTCCGCTTGTCGCTACGTTGCGTGGTTTTCGAGATCTTAGGGGGGAGGGGAGCGGCATCCGCCCCCCCCCCCCTCCAGGGCGTGTAATTATCACCAGGGCGCGTGTTAACCCTCGCCCGTGCAGCGTTCGATCAGTGCGTGACCGTACAGGGGGGGGGGGGGCGGTACACCCCCCTAGCGTTTCGCCCCTAATTGGGCTAGAGCTTCGATTAAAAACGAGCGTGTTGATTGTCACGAGAGGAAGCCATTGATACCCAATGTTAAGGTCCTAGGTCATTAGGTGACCTCTAAGGTCATGTCAATGACCCAAAATTCAACCAAATTGTAAATGCGTATAAATTGAATTTAATCGAGCTAGAATCGCGAATGAGCATACTAATTATGCTAAATGGGTGTCAAATTTGTAATCAGCGTCACAAAATGTCCTAGAAACTGCCAAATTCCAAAAAGGTCATGTCAGGTCATGTCAGGTCATTTGAGGTCAGTGACTTCGGTTGACCTGTGGAGGCGCATGACCCCAGTGGAACATATAATTATGTAAAATGGATCCCATATTTGAAATCAAAGTCACAAAATGTCCTAGAAACTGCCAGAAGCCAAAAAATGATATCAGGTCATCGGAGGTCAGTGACCTCGGTTGATCTCTGAAAAGGTCAATCGAGGTTACAATATCAAGGTAAACCACAACTGTCACCTGGAAACACCTGTGCATATGCTCCTGAACAACAAACACTATGCAACTGCACAAGTTACAAAGATCAATACTACGGACGCCAGTTGCGCCTGACATGACCTTGAGAAGCAGGTCAAAGGTCACGGGTCATGTGACCTACAACTTAAAAAATTCAGAATATGTGCCAAATTGTTCACAAGTAGGGTACTGAAAGTTTCATCGCAATCGGTTGATATTTACGCGAGTTATTCCCGAAAAACCGAGGGGGTGGCATCCACCCCCCATGCACTGGCGAGGGTTAAGCTATGACTCTATCGTGTTGTAGAAACCCCTCGTATCACAATGTAGAATTAAGTGTAACCTCATGCTCATATTAGTATCAAATCACAAAATAAAATCCAAAATATATTTTCGTCTATGAGCCTTCTTCAGTGGATATCTTCATTATCCACTGAAGAAGGCTCATAGCCGAAAATATATTTTGGATTTTCTCTTGTGATTTGATACTAATATGAGCATGAGGTTACACTTCATTCTACTTTTTCTAATAATTATGCTCAGAATAACGTTTGAAACAATTAAGTATCACAATGTGATGTATTTTGTTCAAGACAATTTCTAAGCAAACGGTATCCAAAGCTTTCTCTAAATCAAGATATAAGGAGCATGTTATTTCGTTATTTTGTAGAGATTTTGTAACTTCATCGCACATGTGCACAATCGGCAATCGGCAATCGGCATGTGTTGTTACCTTAATCCGAATTGAAGAAGATTCAGGATATTATTTTGATTAACCCGCGCCCCACTGGAGATAGCAGAATCTGCCCCCCACCCTTTCTGATTTTCTCAATAACTTGAAAACAATGATAGATATCGATGTCAACCTTTCAGTACCTTATGCTGCATCAATTATCTTATCACATCATTTCAATGAAAATGGTGGAGCACTTTGGGAGATAATGACGTTTTAATGACGTCATGTCATGCCATTTTTTGGTGGAAAAACGATAAATGTGTGACAAATCGTAGACAATAGAGTTTTGAAGCAAATTGCAAATAAAAAACGCCGAAAGAAAGGAAATGACATAATGCAAATGGCTATCGCAGATTTGCGAAATTTTGAGTTTTTGACTCCCAAAAATCAATATGTATTTTTTCGTTGTCGAAAGTGATTTGTCGTTGTTTTACAACATACTGTAACTGTTTACATTATGTGGGCCCCCCTTGGCTACGAGGGCCCCTCTGATCCCACTTGCCCCCCCCCCCCTCCCCTCCTGGAAGAAATCCTGCCTACGCCCCTGGATGAGTATCAATGTAATGTCTGGCAAACCTCTGTAGGTAAACGTCAGATCTGGACTGGAAGGAAAGCTAGCAACCATACGAAACGCTGTTTCATACATCTCCACTCGACTCTTAAACAATATATAAATAAATACAAAAAACGTTGGCAGGCCAGCCATCGCCTCACTGCCGTTCTGTGTGAGCCCGAGGCCCGAGTCAGCCATGGATGCGGTTGGGAGTGTGTGTGTGTGGGGGGGGGGGGGGGGGGGGGGGGTCACGTCTGTTGGGGTCGTCATCTCCAGTCCAAAAGAAAACTCATTTCCGATCCAAAGGGGTGCGCCGATCTAAGCGCACAGTCACAACGCATTATGCGGCCCTCGGAAGGCATCATGCCGCCCTCGGAAGACATCTTGCCGCCCTCGAAAGGCATCATGCCGTCCTGGGAAGGCATTTATCCGCCCTCACAGTGCATTATGCCACCCTCGGAAAGCATCATGACGCCCTCGGAAGACATCTTACCGCACTCGGAAGGCATTTTGCTGCCCTCAGAGCGTATTATGCCGCCCTCAGAGCGTATTATGCCGCCCTCAGAGCGCATTATGCCGCTCTCGGAAGGCCTCGAAAGACATCTTGCCGCCCTCGGAAGGCACTCTGCCACCCTCAGAGCGTATTATGCCGCCCTTAGAAGGCATCTGGGAAGAAGGCATCTCGGTATCTCGGATGCCGCCCTCGGAAGGCATCTTGCCGCCATCGGACCTGTACTCATGGGCGCGCCACATTTTGGGAGAGGGGCGCACAGTGGCGTGAACAGAAATTCACAAAGGACCAGGTCATTGCCTTGAGGGGCGCCACCAGATAGATTGGGGCGCCATCAATATTGGCGAACATTTTGCAAGGGGGGGGGGCTCTCCTTCCGCACGTGCTCGTCGTTCCTTTAACATTTTGTGGGGCGCCGTCACTGGCAGGAGGGGCGCCGTCACGGGCCGGAGGGGCAGTCACTAGTCGGAGGGGCGCCGTCACCAGCCGGAGGGGCGCCGTCACTGGCCGGAGGGGCGCCTTCACTGGCCGGAGGGGGCGCCTTCACTGGCCGGAGGGGGCGCCTTCACTGGTCGGAGGGGCGCCATCGCTTGGCCAGAGGGGCGCTGTCACGGGCCGGAGAGGCGCCGTCTATGGCAGGGGCGCCCTCACTGATCGGAGGGACGCCGTCAGCTTTGCATGGGCGCCTCGGGTCCAAAGGAGCAGGTCATGCCCTGAATGACCGTATACTCGGTACGCCACTGGGGGCGCACATGAGCTTGGGCCCGCACTGGCATAGGGGCGCACACACATATGCTGGCGAGGCATTTTTAGTTTGTTTTTCCTTGGTTATATTTTTTGGAGAATTTTGTTTTTTAGAGGGCGGCTCCGGCGCCATCTCAAACCCAGAATAGACTCACTCTTTGAGGGGGCCCCGCTCAAAAAGGAGGGGGGGGGGGGTCCGGGGCACCTGGACCCCCGGTAGCGACGCCCCCTGCATATCAGTAATCTAAGGGCCTTCTACGCCCCGGCCATAGACCGGGGTAGCCATTGTTTTGGGCCTCGGTGGTCTGGCGACAAGCGTCATCAGCCAGCCTTCCGAGTCTCAGTTGGCCTACGGTTCTGGTGCTCCCCGTACACTGGCCCGACCCCTCGCATACATCGTTAGGCGGGACGGATCTCAGTTGGCCTACGGTTCTGGTGCTCCCCGTACACTGGCCCGACCCCTCGCATACATCGTTAGGCGGGACGAGTCTCAGTTGGCCTACGGTTCTGGTGCTCGCCGTACACTGGCCCGACCCCTCGCATACATCGTTAGGCGGGACGGATCTCAGTTGGCCTACGGTTCTGGTGCTCCCCGTACACTGGTCCGACCCCTCGCATACATCGTTAGGCGGGACGAGTCTCAGTTGGCCTACGGTTCTGGTGCTCCCCGTACACTGGCCCGACCCCTCGCATACATCGTTAGGCGGGACGGATCTCAGTTGGCCTACGGTTCTGGTGCTCCCCGTACACTGGCCCGACCCCTCGCATACATCGTTAGGCGGGACGAGTCTCAGTTGGCCTACGGTTCTGGTGCTCCCCGTACACTGGCCCGACCCCTCGCATACATCGTTAGGCGGGACGAGTCTCAGTTGGCCTACGGTTCTGGTGCTCGCCGTGCACTGGCCCGACCCCTCGCATACATCGTTAGGCGGGACGGATCTCAGTTGGCCTACGGTTCTGGTGCTCGCCGTACACTGGCCCGACCCCTCGCATGCATCGTTAAGCGGGACGGATTCGTTGTCCTTGTGATAAAAGTCTTCCTTGTGCATGCGTTTGTATTACTTCCTTCAGGGATTGACGCGCAATCCATTAAACACAGCGCTCCCAGTGATAATCTTATATGAGTTGTACAATTGTGCATATCATTGACAAGTTTGAACAGTCTTGGCAAATTAGGATCATATATATTTTTTGGGGGAAATACGATCATGAAGAAAACATGCAGCAATGCTGACAAATATGCGATAGAAAAATCGGTATAAAATACAACACGACGAGTTCACAATGATTGTCATTTGCATCTCCGTCATCCTGAGATAGAAAGGCGGGTTTGTCACTATCATCACGGACGGCTACTCGAAATCTCACGAATAATCACCACTTATTAGGTAAACACTTACGGAGACAATGACATGCTATTAATCACATCACATCACATCAATCACCGCACGAGCATAGGCATCGCATCAGCATTGCGTGTAACTATGGCTGGCACCAAGCAAAGTGCCCCCAGCCACGAACCGCCCCATTTGGACGAGTTTCCTGCAGCCTCCACCGGGCAGCGCTCGCCATAGGTAGGTCAGCTCGTGTGAGAGCAGCGAGCGCAGCAGCAGCAGCGCCGCCACGTGGCCCAGCACACAACTACCGGTGTAGATGTCGCTGCCGGCCAGCAGCGGCAGCCAGCGGCGGGTGGACGACTCGGTGAGCCGCAGGTAGGCCCAGACGTGTGCCAGGAAGGTGAGACAGCCGGCGGTGGCAGCCAGCAGGGTCCGCAGGTAGCGCCGACGGTTGGCCGCCGCCACACAGTTGACTATGTACAGACAGTGGTGGTCGTACCCGCGGATACAGCGAGCGCAGAGCCGGCAGTGTCGGTCCGCCTCAGTCAGAACCACCTGCAGGTCACAGCTGCAGGTCACATCAGGGGGTCCCAGCCGGGGGTCACAGCTGCGGGTCACAGCTGGGGGTCACAGCTGGGGGTCACAGCTCCAGGTCACAACTGCAGGTCACAGCTGGGGTCACAGCTGCAGGTCACAACTGCAGGTCACATCAGGGGGTCACAGCTGCAGGTCACAGCTGGGGGTCACAGCTGCAGGTCACAACTGCAGGTCACCGCTGGGGGTCACAGCTGCAGGTCACAACTGCAGGTCACAGCTGGGGGTCACAGCTGCAGGTCACAGCTGCAGGTCACAACCGCAGGTCACAGCTGGGGGTCACAGCTACAGGTCACATCACCGCTGCAGGTCACAGCTGGGGGTCACAGCCGGGGGTCACAGCTGCGGGTCACAGCTGGGGGTCACAGCTGCAGGTCACATCAGGGGGTCACAGCCGGAGGTCACAGCTGGGGGTCACAGCTGCAGGTCACATCAGGGAGTCACAGCTGGGGGTCACAGCTCCAGGTCACAACTGCAGGTCACAGCTGGGGTCACAGCTGCAGGTCACAACTGCAGGTCACAGCTGGGGGTCACAGCTACAGGTCACAGCTGCGGGTCACAGCTGGGGGTCACAGCTCCAGGTCACAACTGCAGGTCACAGCTGGAGGTCACAGCTGCAGGTCACAACTGAAGGTCACAGCTGGGGGTCACAGCTGCAGGTCACAACTGCAGGTCACAGCTGGGGGTCACAGCTGCAGGTCACAGCTGCAGGTCACAACTGCAGGTCACATCTGGGGGTCACAGCTGCAGGTCACAACTGCAGGTCACAGCTGGGGGGTCACAGCTGCAGGTCACATCACCGCTGCAGGTCACAGCTGCAGGTCACAGCTGGGGGTCACAGCTGCAGGTCACAGCTGCAGGTCACAGCTGGGAGGTCACAGCTGCAGGTCACATCACCGCTGCAGGTCACAGCTGGGGTCACATCTGCAGGTCACATCACCGCTGCAGGTCACAGCTGGGGGTCACAGCTGGGGGTCACAACTGCAGGTCACAGCTGCAGGTCACAGCTGGGGGTCACAACTGCAGGTTACAGCTGGGGGTCACAGCTGCAGGTTACAGCTGGGGGTCACAGCTGCAGGTCACCGCTGCAGGTCACCGCTGCAGGTCACCGCTGCAGGTCACCGCTGCAGGTCACAGCTGCAGGTCACAGCTGGGGGTCACCGCTGCAGGTCACAGCTGGGGGTCACCGCTGCAAGTCACAGCTGGGGGTCACAGCTGCAGGTCACCGCTGCAGGTCACAGCTGCAGGTCACAGCTGCAGGTCACATCTGGGGGTCACAACTGCAGGTCACAGCTGCAGGTCACAGCTGGGGGTCACAACTGCAGGTCACAGCTGGGGGTCACAGCTGCAGGTTACAGCTGGGGGTCACAGCTGCAGGTTACATCTGGGGGTCACAGCTGCAGGTCACCGCTGCAGGTCACAGCTGCAGGTCACCGCTGCAGGTCACCGCTGCAGGTCACAGCTGGGGGTCACATCTGCAGGTCACAGCTGCAGGTCACCGCTGCAGGTCACAGCTGGGGGTCACAGCTGCAGGTTACAGCTGGGGGTCACAGCTGCAGGTTACAGCTGGGGGTCACAGCTGGGGTCACAGCTGCAGGTCACAACTGCAGGTCACAGCTGCAGGTCACAGCTGCAAGTCACCGCTGCAGGTCACAGCTGGGGGTCACAGCTGCAGGTCACAGCTGGGGGTCACAGCTGCAGGTTACAGCTGCAGGTTACAGCTGCAGGTCACCGCTGCAGGTCACAGCTGGGGGTCACAGCTGCAGGTCACAGCTGGAGGTCACAGCTACAGGTCACCGCTGCAGGTCACAACTGCAGGTCACAGCTGGGGGTCACAGCTGCAGGTCACAGCTGGGGGTCACAGCTGCAGGTCACAGCTGCAGGTCAGAACTGCAGGTCACAGCTGGGGGTCACAGCCGCAGGTCACCGGGTCACAGCTGGGGGTCACAACTGCAGGTCACAGCTGCAGGTCACAGCTGCAGGTCACAACTGCAGGTCACAGCTGCAGGTCACAGCTGCAGGTCACCGCTGCAGGTCACAGCTGGGGGTCACAGCTGGGGGTCACAACTGGGGGTCACAGCTGCAGGTCACAGCTGGGGGGTCACAGCTACAGGTTACAGCTGGGGGTCACAGCTGCAGGTCACAACTGCAGGTCACAGCTGGGGGTCACAACTGCAGGTCACAGCTGCAGGTCACCGCTGCAGGTCACCGCTGCAGGTCACAGCTGCAGGTCACAGCTGGGGGTCACAGCTGCAGGTTACAGCTGGGGGTCACCGCTGCAGGTCACAGCTGGGGGTCACAGCTGCAGGTCACAGCTGCAGGTCACAGCTGCAAGTCACCGCTGCAGGTCACAGATGGGGGTCACAGCTGCAGGTCACAGCTGGGGGTCACAGCTGCAGGTTACAGCTGCAGGTTACAGCTGCAGGTCACCGCTGCAGGTCACAGCTGGGGGTCACAGCTGCAGGTCACAGCTGGAGGTCACAGCTACAGGTCACCGCTGCAGGTCACAACTGCAGGTCACAGCTGGGGGTCACAGCTGCAGGTCACAGCTGGGGGTCACAGCTGCAGGTCACAGCTGCAGGTCAGAACTGCAGGTCACAGCTGGGGGTCACAGCCGCAGGTCACCGGGTCACAGCTGGGGGTCACAACTGCAGGTCACAGCTGCAGGTCACAGCTGCAGGTCACAACTGCAGGTCACAGCTGCAGGTCACAGCTGCAGGTCACCGCTGCAGGTCACAGCTGGGGGTCACAGCTGGGGGTCACAACTGGGGGTCACAGCTGCAGGTCACAGCTGGGGGGGTCACAGCTACAGGTTACAGCTGGGGGTCACAGCTGCAGGTCACAACTGCAGGTCACAGCTGGGGGTCACAACTGCAGGTCACAGCTGCAGGTCACCGCTGCAGGTCACCGCTGCAGGTCACAGCTGCAGGTCACAGCTGGGGTCACAGCTGCAGGTTACAGCTGGGGGTCACCGCTGCAGGTCACAGCTGGGGGTCACAGCTGCAGGTCACAGCTGCAGGTCACAGCTGGGGGTCACAGCTGCAGGTCACCGCTGCAGGTCACAGATCCTGGTCACAGTGGTGCGTATGTGCAAATACAACACAAACTATAATATAACAATCTGCAATTCACTGCGATTGCCATACGCCAAGACCCGAGTAGTGCTTTTTTGTAAATTTTATTAAAGACAAAAATGTGTAGTGTGATAGTTTTCATCGTGAGTTTCCAGTACAGCCATCACATTCTTTTCCATTGTAATCCAAAATATCGATTGTGAACACGATTAAAATCAGCAAACGCACTGATGCTTATAACTAATGATTAGACGAATTCCAAAGACTTCTATCGATAATAATAGCGGGGAAAATGGTCAGAGCATCCTTAAACCCGACGAAATGAATTATACTGGAGAGAAACTGTCATTTTTCTGCACTTCAAGGTCAGTGGAGCCATGTTTGTCGTTTGACAGCGTCATCGGCGAGTGTCTTCATCGGAATAGGAGCGGGTGTTTCGGGTAACAAAGCTGGAGTCGTGACTGCCGGAGCGGGCGCGCAACGGAGAGAGGGGGCAGCGGTGACACCGGCGAGAGTCACGGCTGAATCACCAGCTAACCGTCAGGCAGCGCCAAGCAAAATATAAATCAACCGGACAACTTCGCCAGCCCAAGGGCTCCATCTGACAGAAACAATCCTATGCAATTGGTTCGGGTAAAAACAGAACATTTTTTAACAATGAACTCAAGTTACAATGAATGAGCTATGTTACAATTAATTGAGTGACAATGAATGAGATATGAATGAATGAATACAATGATATGCAATGCACACAAGACCGAATCAAAAGCAAGTCAGCTTTTCGAAAAGACGAGAAATGGATAGAGGTTAGCATAAAGCACAGTTCAGGAAGTGACATCTTCGGCGCCACACCGTGCACGCTTGTAGGGACATTGTAACCACATTGTAACCATATTGTAACCACTGGCGTAAATGTTGCTCAGAGATCACTGGGGTCCAGATATAAAAATCATATTTTTTCTTCTTCAAGATCTTAACAACTTCACTGGTTGTCATCACGCATTGCAAGTAGTTTGATTGTTTAGAAGATACAATCCCAATTAGTGTTTGGTTCTTAACATTTTTTAACTCACCTCTCCCCGAATAGCTGAAAAATAGTTCTTGAAATTGAATTTATTTTTATTTTTTTTAAATATTCGATCACGGATCTTTTTCGAATCAACTAACAGTAAAAATTGAAATAATCATTCATTTGCATTTTGACTGAGTTGATTCAAGAAAGGTCCGTGATTGAAAATTTATCTCTTTTTTTTAAATATATCAAATAAAAACGATTTGCCAGCTATTCAAATTTCAAGGAGTGTTAAACAAATAATTTGAAAATAAACAGATATGATTTTTGTACCAGCACTCCGGAGATTAAAGGAAATAGTTCACCTTCAACATTAGTTTTAAACTGAGATAGCAGTTTTGTAGCCCGTGTTGGGAAACCCCATCTGCAAGTTTTCTTGACTGAAAAGACTCCAGCCGAATATATTTGAGTTTATGGCGAAGGAATGCGGTGCTGGCGAAAGAATGTTGTTCTGGTTCTAGCCCGGGCAGAGGCTATACCATCAGCCAATCAGCTTGCAGCTGGTGCTAGCAAGCGAATCGCCGGCCGCCGGTTGGCACATCTCCAATGCGAGTCTATCTTTACGCGACTACTTTCGAATCTGATTGGCTGAACCATTTTTTACATTCGCGTGACGTCAGGACTCCGACTCAGAGAGTATGCACATAGTTTTGATAAACAATAAAAATGTACGGCCTTCTGTCCTGAATCGGCGCGATATAAGGCCATTTTGGACAATATAAAAAGAAATTGTATTAAAAATATAATCAAATCGTGTTGGGTAAAAAATTTCCAAGGTGAACTATTTCCTTTAATGTGTTTAATATTGAAAAGCACATACAATAAAGCGGAAACAAGCGCATCCAAGGGAAGCATATATCCAAGAACACATATATGCACTCGGCTACGTGTTACATGTTTGTTTGTTACATGATACATGTTTGTCATGTTTGTTTGTGGTGTGGCATAACATGAATTTGTTGAATTTGCGAGTGGTTGTTAGACATAACAAAAGAGTAATACAATGCAACATTTTAGCTTTCACGGCTAACCCGTTACACAGTTATCATCACAAATTTTAGTCGATAGGTAAAGACTAAAGAGTGACTTTTACAATGACGCGATTCGATTTCTTGTGGTTGATTCTTGATGTACATACAATTTGCACATTCAGCAAATTAAACGTTTGCAAAAATTTAAGCGTGCTTTCATGAAGTTATAAATGCTCAGATGGAAACTCGTGTAATTAGCTCGCTCGTCCTTCCGTGGTATATGGGAAACGTCTGAATATAAGCGGCCCGGCCCGACCCGGCCCGTGGCGACGCTTTTGAGAAGCTAATATCTCTGCAACCGCACGTCCAATGGACAAGCGGGTTTCTTTACTGAGTAGCCCCATCCAACCTAACCTGTTTGAGACCAGTGCAGAGTGCAGACTCATGTGTGTGACTACCACTGCGCGTGGCGCATGCCGCGTGATGGGTGTTGAAAAGTGTTTTCTCGTAAAAACTCCGCAACGGCTGGGCAGATTGTGTTCAAATTTGGTGTGTGGTTAGGGACCTCTCAGCCGCCACTTTCCCACAAGTCAGGGGTGGGGTGCCTCTGCACGTGCGCACGTGCACACCCCTATTCTATATCTCAAGAACGGCTGAGCCGATTGTATTCAAATTTGGTGTGTAGTTAGGGACCCCTCCGCCGCCGCCTTCCCACAAGTCATGGGTGGGGTGCTTCTGCACGTGCGCACGTGCACACCCCTATTCTGTATCCCAGGAACGGCTGAGCCGATTGTGTTCAAATTTGGTGTGTGGTTAGGGACCTCTCAGCCGCCTCTTTTCCACAAGTCAGGGGTCAGGGGGTGCCTCTGCACGTGCGCACCTTTTTTTGTGTGTCTCAGAAACTACTAGCCCGATGGAGTTGAAATTAACCATACATTTCGTTCGCGCTCGCTCGTTCATCGCCAACTACGGCGCCTTACTGGTTGTATCTTTAACCTTCGGTTATAAATATACAAAAACACAATTATGGAGCAAAATCTTTGATATATACAAATACAAAGTTAGAGACTTCTTTATTCTCCCATTTTCCTTGTAAAACCTATGTATATGAATACATATTCATTGAATGTCATCATTCATTGTTGGAAAGATTCGTAGTTCAACTGAACGGCCGTGGTTGAACACGTTGAACACATGTCCTTAAAAGTTATTTGCAAATACAATTATACAAATAGGCAAAAGCTATAGGCAAAGGCACCTAATATTTTTTTTTGAAGCAGTCACAACTTAAAATAGATTTTTGGGTGGGGATATTTTGATTGTCAGTATAACCTACAAATATGTAACATTGTGTGTAAAATGACTGGCTTAGCCCACTCGGGGTGGGTAGCTTAATCTTATTCATGTAACTGGCGCTAATTTAATCACGCTGCTTTTATCCCGACCTTGCATAGCGGCGAGAAACAATGATCAGGCTCGCTTGGTCCTTGTATGTTATCATAAAGATACAGGAAAGGCTTTTCCTTGGTCTGCGCAAGGGGTTGTCATCCCTTCAGCCGCCATAGGCTCAATTTGCTTTTTGATATGCAATAAAAAGACCACGTATGTCAATCAACCGAAAACCGTCACATACGTGGTTCTTTCTTGGGCGTGACGTCATCTGTGATTTTTTGGGCGCACCGATATTTGTGGCGCGGCTGATATATGGCCTTTTAACATTAGCGAAGAAGTACAATCTTTGCCCCTTCGCTGTCAAAATAAGAGTGACTTGGGAACAAAATGTTATTTAGTTAAGTTAGAGACCTTGAATCGGGCTTTCTTTCAGAGTTTGTTGTTGGCAAATCGGCTCGGTAGAATTATATATATAGTCTTTCAAAAATTGCGAGTTATCATTGATTTGTATAGGGGCAAGGGATTCTACGTCCAGATGACGTCACCACCCCTGAGTCGGATTCGGTCAAATCGCCGGATGACTACCTTCTTATAGGGCCTTGGGTCTGCGGGGAAGCGCCTGCCGTTGGGGTCGGCCCGCAGCAGTTCAAAAGTTACTGAGGTCGTACCCCAGTGACCACAGTGACCGGTGGTCGTGGCAGGCCTGATTATAACTGACGGGATGTCCTTCAGTATTATCGAGAACTGGTTTCGGCTAGACAGTCAAACATACTGTACCCACCTACACAGCACTTACTACCAGGAAGCGGTTAAACGCTTTGAAGACTTGATGTGTAGGGATATATAAACCGACAATACCACAAACATCAAGCAAAAATTATATTTTTATTTAAGCCTGAATGGCGTGATGGATAGCGATCAGCAATGGAATGCACTAAGTAGAACGCTAAGTCACGTTTTGATGCTGTGTTTAACCCTTATTCAACACGCATAGAAGATTGATAATCGTAATAACAACCCTAAAAAATTGAATACAGGCAATGAGGAAATGTTGGTGTCCTAATATTAATCGCAATATATCTTTAAAATAAAATAAAAATATATTAAAACTTAACTTCTAGCAACACTTTCACAAAAGAAACAAAAATAGAATGTAGCCGGTAAAACAGCATTTTGAGGCCGGTTAGCTGTTATTGTGTCATAACCGAGCGGGCGCGAAGCGCTGGCGAGGTCTTCCGTCAACCAAGGAGAAAATATATGTATGAGTGGCGCGACCCGTCCCGCCCAAACGGTAACAATGTTTGCATGGGCTTCTGCTTTGCAGTTCTACCAAATAGATATGCATGACAATTTGCACACTCAAACGCTCGTGTATTAAAAGTACCGCGTAGGTTTTGAAACTCTACGTTGTATGGTTTAGAAGCAGTGCACGACATACCAGTAAGGCGGCGTAGTTGGCACTTGGCGATGAACGAGCGAGCGCGAAGGAAATGTATGGTGAATTTCAACTCGATCGGGCAAGTAGTTTCTGAGATACATACGGCACTGAAAAGGGTGTGCACGTGCGCACATGCAGAGGCACCTCACCCCTGACTTGTGGGAAGGCGGCGGTTGAGGGGTCCCTAACAACATACCAAATTTGAACACAATCGGCTCAACCGTTCCTGAGATATAGAATAGGGGTGTGCACGTGCGCACGTGCAGGGGCACCCCACCCGTGACTTGTGGGCAAAGTGGCGGCTGAGGGGTCCCTAAAACTACACACAAAATTTGCACACAATCTGCCCAGGCGTTGCGGATTTTTGTTGCGAGAACACACTTTTCAACACCCCTCACGCGGCACGCGCCACGCGAGTGGTAGTCATCCACGTGAGTCGGCGCTGGTCTCAAACAGGGTAGGTTGCATGGGACTGCTCAGCAAATAAGCCCGTTTGTCAATCGGACGTGGGGTTGCAAAGATGAGCTTCTCAAAAGCGTCGACACGGGTCGGGTCGGGCCGCTCATATTCAGATTTTTCCCCTACACCACAGAAGGACGAGCGTGCGCGAAGCGCTCGCTCGTAATAATATACTATATAATACAATATACCAGTAAGACGCCGTAGTTGGCGATGAACGAGCGAGCGCGAAGGAAATGTATGGCGAATTTCAACTCCATCGGGCAAGTAGTTTCTGAGATACAAAAAGGGTGCGCACGAGCGCACGTGCAGAGGCACCCCACCCCTGAAATTTGAACACAATCGGCTCAGCCGTTCCTGAGATATAGAATAGGGGTGAGCACGTGCGTACGTGCAGTCACCCCACCCCTGACTTGTGGGAAGTGGCGGCTGAGAGGTCCCTAACCACACCAAATTTGAACACAATCCACTACGCCGTTCCTGAGATACAGAATAGGAGTGTGCACGTGCGCACGTACAGAGGCACTCCACCCCTAACTTGTGGGAAGGCGGCGGCTTGAGGGGTCTCTCACAGCACACCAAATTTGAACACAATCGGCTCAGCCGTTGCTGATATATATATAATAGGGGTGTGCACGTGCGCTCGTGCAAGAGGCACACCACCCCTGACTTGTGGGAAAGTGGCGGCTGAGGGGTCCCTAACCACACACCAAATTTCCACACAATCGGCCCAGCCGTTGCAGAGTTTTTGCGAGAAAACACTTGTCAACACTCCTCACGCAGCACGCGCCACGCGCAGTGGTAGTCTACGCGTAGTCTACCCATGTGAGTCGACACTGGTCTCAAACAGTGGCAGGGTGGATGGGGCGATTCCCAGGGTAAAAAGTCAAAAGATAAAAAGTAAACGGACGGAAAGTCAAGGGACGAAAAGTCAAGGGGTAGAAAGTCGACATCGCTAAAAGTCGAAAAGATAAAAAGTCGAAAGGTAAAAAGTAAACACGCTAAAAGTCGAATAGTAAAAAGTCGTATGGATAAAAGTCGAAAGATAAAAAGTCGAAAAGGTAAAAGTCAACATGGCAAAAAGTCAACACGCTAAAAGTCGAATAGTAAAAAGTCGTACAGATAAAAGTCGAAAGATAAAAAGTCGGAAGATAAAAAGTCGAAGACAAAAAGTCGGAAGATAAAAAGTCGAAAGATAAAAGTCGAAAGATAAAAAGTCGAAAGATAAAAAGTCGAAAGGTAAAAAGTCGAAAAGGTAAAAAGTCGAAAAGGTAAAAAGTCAACATGGCAAAAAGTCAACACGCCAAAAGTCAAATCGTAAAAAGTCCCAGTAGCTAAAAGTCAATGGGAAGAGTCGACGTGGCAAAAGTCAACTCGCAAAAAGTCAAATCGTAACAAGTTGAATCGATAAAAGTCAATCGCAAAAAGTCGAATGAGTAAAAAAGTCAAACGTGGCAAAAAAGTCAACACGCCAAAAGTCAAAAAATAAAGTCAAGTAGATATAAAAGTCACTAGCATAGCATACAAGTCGCATGAGTAAAATGCTAACATAGTACCCCCTCCCCAAGCCACCATGTACGGTCAGGTCGATCCGGTTCGACGAAATGTTACTAGAGCCTCATGGGAATCCTCGCCATTGGGGCATTGGAGCACCTGCAGATCAGATTTCAGCCAATCGGCGTTCGTCGTGACCGACCGAGTCGGCTGCGGCGCGTTGTCGCGTCTCGTCAACTGCACAGTGGCAGAGGCAGGTATATGCACAATGTGCTAACGATCAGTTTAACTATTTACGCTGTTACCGCTCTAAAAAAGAAGAAGCTATCTTCATTGCATGGCGTTTGAGTGGAGTGCATGGAGTTTAAACTCCACCGGAAGTAAATACCTATCACCGCTATTGCTCTCTTCCGCTGCGCTGAGTTGGCTCCCAGTAACTTCCAGCCATCTCCGGTATCACCCGTCCCCGACACGGTGTCCGGTCATGTGAAGTGCTGATTGCAATAACAAGCTTTAGTTCGGCAGCGACCAGCTGCGAGTGAGGAGCGCCGGATCAGGAGACGTCATGAGTTACCAATACTTTATATGCCATAAGTCAGTCAAACATGATGATATCATTCTGAAATTTGGTATGGTAGTTTCCATATGTGGTTCTCGGACATATATTCCGGCTTTTTGAAATATCTTTTAAAAATTTGATTTGGTGGGCATTTCCCCCCGCCCCCAATTTTTTTCTTTCATTTTTGGGTCAAAAACCAAAATGTTCGAAAATCCGAGATAAGCCATTTCGTAACCATTGCGATTTGCTATCTTTTGACATTTTTGGATTGCATTTTGCTTAAAATATGGCATTTGTATAGTCTGTTACATTTTAGCTGATTTTGGTGTAAAATTCGTGTGTAGTGACGTCACTAAATTCGCTTATGACCGAGAAAAAAATCGACGAAATTTCTTTATTTTTTCACAGAAGACGTAACGTGATTTCGAAGAAGGTACCCAAAGTTTCACGTTGATAGCCCTATTGGTTTCTGAGTTATTACGAAAATTCATCAGGGGGGTTAAACGCCCCCCCCCCGTCAATGGCGGGTTAATAGTCGGATAGTCCAAAGAAAAGAATGGAATGAACGGGAAGTCAAGAGACGAAAATTGGATGGGCCAAATGAACTGATTATCGTCATTGACTTTTTTGCCATTTCGACTTTTTACCTTTTTACTCTTCATCTTTCGACTTTTATCGACGTCGACTTTTTGCTATTTGACTTTTTAATGTATTTATTTTTCCCATCTCGACCTTTTTACGTGTTTTTACTTTTCATCTTTCGACTTTTCATCTTTTGACTTTTAGCGACGTTGACCTTTTACCATTTCGACTTTTTATCCTTCGACTTTTTGCCATTTCGACTTTTTCGTCTTTTGACTTTTAGGGACGTCGACTTTTTACCCCTTGACTTTCCCGTCCGTTTACTTTTTATCTTTTGACTTTTTACCCTTTTCCCTTTCGTCT
>JAXIVJ010009576.1:0-2500 GCA_036785665.1 Chirona hameri | reverse complement strand
TGGTACCAAAAACGCCAAAAATCGTTGTCGACGTCATGCTCCGAACCTATGGGACCGATTTGAGTAGGGCTCTTCACCATTCGATCCGTCGTAGTCCAAAACGGTACAGTTCTGAGTTTTATCCACTTTGATCTAATCTAAGTGGACCAAATTGGACCAAAACCGCCAAAAATCATTGCAGACGTCATGCTCCGAACCTATGAGACCGATTTGAACGGAGTCTTCACCTCGATTCGGCTTGGTCTAAACGTTGGTTGTTTTGAGTTTTATCCACTTTGTGTTCAATCGAAGTGTACGAAATTGGACCAAAACAGCCAAAAAAATCGTTGCCGACGTCATGCTGCGAACCTATGGGACCCGATTTGGGCGGGGTCTTCACCTTTCGATCCGTTTTGGACCACGCCGGATGGCTGCGTGGTGTCACCCTGACAATGTGTATACCAAAATCGTCTCTCTAGCTGCAATGGTAGCTGAGATATCCGCCCGTTACCCCTTCCCTTGGCGTAATTCGAAAACATGCACGCATATTGGCGGAAAATATGGAAATTAGAGGGAAAAACGCACTTTTTTAATTTTTTGTGTTGTTAGGCAATATATTGACAAGTATTTTGCGATGATGAAAAATTGAAATCAGAGGTGTACCCAGGGTCACACGAGGTCAACGAAAACAAGGTCACGAAGTCACGGTGTCAAGGTCATTCAAGGTCACGCAAAAAGGCCCAGAAATAGAATCTCTGTTTCGTTGCAAATTCAGCCATATAATTATTTTTGATATTTAGTTAAGTCAAATGCGTTATTTTGGCCTCCACACATACCTCTGCAGCGTGGCCTTGCCAAAAAGCCAGAGGGCCTATAACTCGAAAACCTGAGGTAAGATCGAACTAATATTGCCACAGCTGAATTCAGGACCGATTCAGGATTCAGGACAGCTGAAATAGCCCTACAAACCAATTTTGAACAAAACTGAGAGATGAGGGTTAAAATTTGAGGAAACAATTGTCGAAATGTCGTGGAAATGCCCCACCTGTCATACTGCATTTTCCATCCTTGTAACGTGCCCTTTCATCCGTTTTGTTAGGCCCTTTCACCGCTTGGGAAGGGGCCCTTTCAATGCTCGGAAGGGGCCCTTTCGAGGCACCGCCCCCCCCCCCCCCTCTGGACGAAATCCTGGCTACGTGCCTGATCCGCGGACTATCGATTCATTCCAGGTGATTCTGCGAATATCCTAGTTATTTCGTGGAAATACTGGAGTAAAGCTCGCATCAAGTCAGAATGTCAAGTCATATGGAACAATACACATCTACAGTTAGTCAACCAGAACGGCCATGCTCTGGAGTATGTACCGAAAATACAGGGTAGGATTTTTTTTTGTGTTACCTTTTTGCGACTTTTGGTTGTATTTTTTAGGCATTTAAAAAAGCATATCCACGTATTGCTTTGGTGATATTACGTGCTTAAATGGAAGTCCAGCGTGCTTATAGCATTCAACTGCTACATTATCTAACTTGCATATTAATTACTCTTTACTTAAATGCCTACATCTGCGATTTGCCCGACCTTCCTCTACTGAATAGCTTCAAAGTTATTAAACCTGACATGATCTTGTACTTGAAAACTTCATATTTCATCTGAAATGGATGGCGGCTATGGTATACAAAATATAAATCACGCTAGCGTTTTTGCCGTTATTTCGGTGGGGCGGATAGCCCCCCCCCCCCCTTCACCTTCAGTGCGGATGTTGATATAACGTTCTTGTAACATATTTCATCATTCGGTCAGCAAGTTGCTATCAACAACAACACAATGTAACACATACAGTTGCATATGCCAAGACATATGCCATGCATAACATATGCAATATAGCAAACATGGGATATGTCGCAAAACATGTGTCGCAGTACTAAATACTGGGATTTCATTTTGTGATCTTTCGTTGCCTGACCTTGATCTGACCTCAAGTATTGACCCAAAATTGGGTGAAACATAAACATGATTATTACCTTTGAAGTCTACGTGTAAAACTAGACAGTAAACGTTTGTTGCATGATAATTATACGTCAATAATTTGTATTGACCTTGTGACCTAAACCTTGCCCTTGACTCATGCTTAATATCGGCCTGTTACTCATACAGTACTATCTGCATACCTTTGGGAGCACTTGTGTGAAAATGGATCCGGCGCTTCGCTTTTTATGATATCTGCAGCCAATATCGCAAAATGAGTCGCTTTTGACCACTGGCGGATCCAGCCTCCTAATATAAGGGGGGGGGGGGGGGGGGGTAATTTCACTAGGGACCTGCCGGGGTCATGAGCCCCAGGGGCCTCCATATGACCTAAAAGGTACCCCATTTGTGTTTTCCTTTTGCGGACTTGGGTTCAGGGTTGATCACATTGTTTTGGTATTCGAATCCACAGACCACAATATAACTTTTCAAATAAAAAGAGTAATGCAAAATTAATTTTACTATCGTAATGAACACAAAGTGACTTTTTCTGGCC
>JAXIVJ010009575.1:7500-50472 GCA_036785665.1 Chirona hameri | reverse complement strand
CCCATCCATCCCCCACAATGCATCCATGCTTAGCTATGTTGATCACTATATCAAATTATGTCCTAATTATCTGGAGTCTCCTGGATGCAGATACACACATCAATACACGTGCCCGTGAGCACCCCTCCCCCCCCCCCCCCCGTTCCCATGCATACATAGTTATGTCGCTCCATGCAAAGAGGTTGACCAGTTCACCCGTTAACCCGTTATCCCATTGATATTGTTTTCGAAAGGCAGCTCGGAAGCGTATTAATGCCGATCCCCTGAAAGAAGCGTAATATAGATTCGTAAGTGGTTAGTTTCGCCAACCCCCGGCACATGTTTCATCCGAGTCAATGCATTATCAGCCGCGCCCGTTCAGCATTGGTGGACAATGAGTGAAAACTAATTGCAATATACAATTTTAATTCCGCATTTTTGAGAATATACCCCAAAAAAATCAGCGCTTTCCAGCATTTCAACACTTTCATAGAGCCCATTTCAGAAGAAAAGTGCTGACGAAATTGTAGCGTAACGCTTACACTTCTTTATCAATACAAGGCCTCTATATTGGAAACAGTTTTCACTCATCCTCACTGAACCTGTCATGAACTTCCAACGTCTAGTATTGTTCACTGATTTACTAATTTCTACTAGTGGAAACTCATTCAAATTTGTCTCTGCTCTCAACCCTGGATGTTGCGCATTGTTGTAGCTGTGCGACGCGCATACAGCGCATACAGTACACAACTATTGTGCAGATACATGACCCTGGAAGATTTGCCAATGCCATTGGCAGCTCTGTAGCGAGTATAACTCCTCATTCTCCGTTTTTGTATGTTTTTGTATGTTCGAATTTGACTTTCATTGCTGTACGAAGAGCAGTCGAATGACAATTACCGAAGCCAGACATGAGACACGCTGGCACCATGCCAAATGCACCACCAAATCACATTCATAACACCATCGGGAATAGGTATGCACTTGTATGTTTCTCATTGAGACTGCGTTTCCCATTCCCACTAATCCCATACTGCACCTTATAGCATATCCTCATCATATATCATGGCAATTCATCAACAAACGCAATGTTCTGCAGTTTTTTTATTTTATTTCATGTCGTGCCTTGTCTTTTCGGGCTGGACATTTCTCACAGCTCTCATTATTACATACACGTTATAGATACTACTAGACGGCACGTATTCGTCTGTAGTTTATCACACGTATGTAGTATGTAGTTTATCAAACGGAGAAAAGTTATAAATCAATATCTCCACCATAGTATCACGTTTTCCTACGTTTTAAACGGACACGAAAAAAGTGAACACATTACGACTTCCAACGATTGTTGGCGACGATGGATTGCTAGCCTCAGGTCAACGACCCTGAGGCCTAAGCAGCGTGATAGGAATACAATATTCTAGAAACGTCTCAACGTGCTGATATGAGCTTCACTTCGTTGATGAACTAAATACAAAACTAATAACAGGATCCAGGAAATAATTCCTTGCGTACCCGTTGTGGGTGTCTTTCTCAAAATGTGACTTATTACGAAACAATAACAAGATGAAAGGCAGTCGATTGTTTGTCAATGCAGCTCTAAAAATGCTCACCTGAACTTTAATATACAGCGATACATATATTACATCAATCTGCAGCAGGATACAGGGGCGGATCCAACATTTTCATTGGTGGGGGGGGGAGCAACACTCTCGAGGGGCGCATTTTTCGGCACCTGCACGCCATGGTCATGAGAGGCGGCAAAGTTGTCGTGTAAAAATTGCAGTGTCGCGCCAAAATAACTAATTATTGTAACACACCAAAACCATTTTGACAGTGCTATGATTTGGGGGGGGGGGCGCCCTCCATGGGTTTGGGGGCGCCTTTCTCAGATTTGGGGTGCAACTCATCGCGTTTGAGGACGCCTTTCCGAGTTTCGAGGGCGCCCTTCCGAAGTTCAAGATGCCTTTCGGGCATCGGGGCGCCCTCTCCGGAATTGGGGGCGCCCTCAATGGGGTTGGGGGCGCCCTCTATGGGTTTGAGGGTGCCCTCCTGGGATTTGGGGCACCCTCCCCAGACTCGGGGTGCACTTTTGGGTTCTGTCAGCGCATCAATAGGCGCCTTCGACAAAAATAGCCATGTACTTCGGAACATTAAGCGTTATTTTCCATTGCCTTAAGTGTCTCATCAGTGTCTCAACATTTATGTGGGCGGCTACTGCTTACCAGTTGGGGCGCCTTCCATTTAAGAAAAGTAAGAGGGCATTGTGTGCATGTCTAGTATATGATAACGCTGATGTTTGAAGGCTTCAGGTGTCTCATGAGGCGCGTAATGTGTACTCCTGGCGCAACTGCGGCGCCCAGATTGCGCCCTCGGCGCAAAACTAGTGCGCCTCCGCCTTCGGCGCAGGGCTGCCAACCCCGTCCCCCCCCCCCCTGATCCGCGCCAGGCAGGATATGACGTGCAAAGTAATGTTTCCCTGAAGACATAGACGTTTACCTAAAGTGAGCTCCGTAGATTTCGCAAGCAACCGTTATGGGTGTCTCTCAAAATGTGACGTATTACCAAAGAATACAAAGATGAAAGGCAGTCGATTGTTTGTCAATGCAGCTCTAAAAATACTCACCTGAACTTTAATATACCTCGAGACATCCTCAGGATATGACGTTTCTAAGATATGACGTGCAAAGTAATTGTTTCGCTGAAGACAATGATGACGTTTACCTCAAGCGAGTTCTGCAGATTTCGCAAGCACCACCAGACCAGTTAGACAGATTTGGACATGAACAATTCAGATAACACAAGTTGTTACATCAACGTTAACAAGTACCGTTACAAATAAGTTTCGTCTTATGATTCGTTTGTTATAGCTACAATACATAAAACATAAATCAGAAAGCTTATAGAAAGGCTGTGCTATTTTGTATAGGGCCACTTCTTCATTGCAAATGCAACTGTCCTAAGAATATTCGGCCATCTATGACGTCATCAAAAGTAAAAAGTGCCATGACGTTACCGAAGGTGTGACGTCACTTAAGCCAATACTATTCTTAGATGCCGAACAGGCCTCTAGAGTGTTATTACACCCCCGGAAGTGATAATACACTGCTGAGCCTCAGGTCAATGGCCCTGGATTGAACTCTATAAAAATGAGTGGTCTTTAGTGATTTTAAAAATCGTAGAAAACAGAGTTTTGAAGCAAATTGCAAACGCAATTCACCAAAGATACAAATTGGCATTCTCTTTAAAATGGCAATCTCGGACCGGAATATAATGATAATGTAATGTAAATAATAGAGAGCACTGAGTATGGACAATACCCAAACCAAATTTCAAAGCAATATCTCTATTTTTGACTGAGTGATACTTCAGAGTTTGTCTCAGAAATACAGAAAAGGTAGTTATTTGTTGGTATCTTGTCAAAAAAGTCCAAAAAGTTATTACAAAATGACGTCATGAGTTGCATACACTTAGTGTATGCAACTAAGTGTATGCAACTCATGACGTCATTTTGTAATAACTTTTTTGGACTTTTTTGACAAGATACCAACAAATAACTACCTTTTCTGAATTTCTGAGACAAAACTGGTCTAGGAACATGCCTTTTTATTTATATTTATCAATTTCTAATTTTGAGGTTTTCTGACAGAGCAAAATCGCTGTTCTGGACGTGGTCGATCCGAGGTCATTCACTTGACCTGGAAGGTCACCCGTTGATCTGAAACCTCAAAATCGCATACTGTTAGATTCCTCTCATGACAGGCAACATGCTGGTTCTTACTGCATTGCTCTAAGTTGCTTGGTTTGGAAGTTAACAGGGGGGTCTGTCAGCCCCCCCCCCCCGTAGGGCGAAGGTGACAAAAGTTCCCGTAGGGCGAGGGTTAAACTATATTACCATGTCGGGGTGTTTCCACCATTAGCACGTGTTTCTGGCATCAGCTTTCGGCCAGCTGAAATTTACAACAGGAAGCAATGTGGTATCACTTTTCGGCTCTAGGGCATTTCAGCGATACCAGACGTAAGCCAGACGTATATTTGTTTAATTCCTCAATGCTTTCATTGACGTTTGAATCCATATCGAATCCCAAATATTCTGGACAAAAATGTCAAAGCAGGGATATCAGCAGGGATATCATATATTATCAAAGAACAAGTTTACCTAAAAACGGCAAATGGTTACGAGCGAAGCGCTCGCTCGTCTTTCCGTGGTATATGCGACAAATATGAATATGACCGGCCCGGCCCGGCCCGTGGCGACGCTTTTGAGAAGCTAATATCCCTGCAACCGCACGTCCGATTGACAAGTGGGCTTCTTTGCTGAGCAGCCCCACCCAACCTACCCTGTTTGAGACCAGTGCCGACTCACGTGGGGGTGACTACCACTGCGCGTGCCGCGTGCCGCGTGAGGGGTGTTGGAAGGTGTTTCCTCGGAATATACTCCGCAACGGTTGCGCCGATTATGTTCAAATTTAGTGTGTGGTTAGGGACCTCTCAGCCACCACTTTCCCACAAGTTAGTGGCCTCTGTACGTGCACACGTGCACACCCCTATTATATATCTCAGGAACGGCTGAGCCGATTGTGTTCAAATTTGGTGTGTGGTTAGGGACCCCTCAGCCGCCGCTTTCGCACAAGTCAGGGATGGGGTGCCTCCGCACGTGCGCACGTGCGCACCCCTATTCTATATTGCAGGAATGGCTGAACCGATTGTGTTCAAATTTGGTGTGTGGTTAAGGACCTCTCAGTCGCCACTTTCCCACAAGTCAGGGGTGGGGTACTTCTGCACGCGTGCGCACGTACACACCCCTATTATATATATATATATATATATATATATATATATATATATATATATATATATATATATATATATATATCTATATCTATATCTATATCTATATCTATATCTATATCTATATCTATATCTATATCTATATCTATATCTATATAAGAATAAGAATCTATATCTATATCTATATCTATATCTATATCTATATCTATATCTATATCTATATCTATATCTATATCTATATCTATATCTATATATATATATATATATATATATATATATATATATATATATATATATATATATATCAGGAACGGCTGAGCCGATTGTGTTCAAATTTTGTGCGTGGTTAGGGACCTCTCAGCCGCCACTTTCCCACACGTCAGGAGTGGGGTGCTTCTGCACGTGCGCACCCTTTTTGTATCTCAGAAACTACTTGCCCGATGGAGTTGATATTCACCATACATTTTATTCGCGCTCGCTCGTTCATCGCTAACTTCGGCGTCTTACTGGTAATATATAATACTGCATGAGGCAGGTGTAAATAAACTTTCAAGACCGATGTGCTTTCTTGGTTTTTGAACGAGGCCGAAGGCCGAAGTAAAAAATTCAAGAAAGCACAGAGGTCTTGAAAATTTATGCCGGCCGAGTGCGGTATGATTTTTACCATATGCTGCGTACGTCATTCAATGTTTGTCTCATATATTTTCCAATCATGACTAAGTCCTTACCAGAGAGGGAAATGCCAAATTTTGATTTAGGCTTTGACTTCGATGAAATGGACAAGTTTCATGTCGCGTAACCATATATTTTTTGGAAACTTTTACACATTATTTTTAATAAAAATACGATGGTGATGTTAATTTTCCTCAAAAAGTTGTATAAATACCTTAGAAAACGAATAACTCTATTTATACGTGTTGCCTCTGATTTGTCATAATCGTGTGACGTCACACATGATGATTCAGTCGTCCGACGAACGCTATTAATAGGCGAGTGGGTATTTTTTTTCTCGAAGATTCAGCTTGTGATAAATTTATGTAGTGTTAAAATGGACGGAAAAAAGGGAGATATTACTATGGTTTGTTCAGAAATGTACAAACCCAACAGTAACTGCGCCAAATGCGGTATTCATCGGCCTTCCGATGTCAAGCAAGAAACGAAAGCTGTGGTGTGCTGCGGCTCGCAGAAGTGGCCCTATTGTCGTGGCCACTGACCATGCAGAAGTGGTCCTATTGCCCTATAAAAGCTCCCATGTGCCTCGCACAATGCCACCTACCTCGCATAATGCCAACTACCCGTTGATTGCTTGGTAAGTCAAGTATTTTATCGTAGGCTTCTGCAAACGAAGCTAATAAGTAATTTGGTATCTGCAACAAAAAAAAATCGTTATACATTGAAGTTTAACTTGACCAAAGGCACGCGCTCAATTATTACATTGATGTTCCCAAAGTGGTGGAAACTGAGGTGCATTGCCTCAAGGTTATACTAGTATACAAGCATTGTCTGCTTGTTTCAAAGTGGAAAACAGGGTTGTACGTTGGCGCTGGCTGCTCATGAACCCGACATTTGAGAATTTCAGAACTTAAATATGATACTTTTAACATACCAACAGTTTGATGTGCAAATTTGCAAACACATACATTGAGTAGTTGCAAAAATATGCCCCCGAGAGCATGGTTATGGTCATCGTTGCGGCAGATGATCAACCATGGCCAGATTGGGCCAAACATCATGTGTGACGTCACGACCGTTAGCGCATCAAGAACATTTTTTTAACACTATATTTTTGCAAACTTCGTTAATGTTTTTACTGCAACTATACATCTTTCGACAAAATGACTTGAAGTTTAGTATATTATATATTTTTTTATATATTTTAAACCCCCAAAAAAACGTGGAACTTGTCCCTTGATGGCAATGGCCTTGGAAGCGACGTCGACAAAGCTTTCAAAATACCAGTCAGGTTTTTATCACACACACTTGCTGTGTCTGCTGAAGGGGCCGAAAATTGTTGCCCCCCCCCAAAAAAAAAACTGAGCGCCTGGATCCGCCCCTGCACGACCAGTTTGTCAAACCGCTATCCTGCGAGAAATAGGTGATTAATAGTGTTTGCCACAATAGTTGCTAAATTTAGACCATGTATTCTTTGCACACGACCAGGCTGTATTTTTGTCACGCTATTTCGGGCTACAGGTCCTTGAATAGCCGTGATGCCAGTCCGCCAAGCCGGTTTTGCAATGCTGAGCCGGCCAAGAATAGCCCTGATTCGCAGCGGCGAGCGGGCCGACCGGTTTTCTCTGCGCGGCCGGGTGACCGGGCGGTCGGACCATGTGACGCACCTGAGGCGCGCGGCGCAGCTTCCAGGGCCAGTGCGCCGCTCACGACACAGCTGCGTCACAGATGACGCCGTACGCCACGCGGACACAATAGGGCGGAGCGCCGCACGTGGCGGGCGGGGATGGCCCCTGCGTCTGTCACGAGACCAGGCCGGCCACGATCTAGAAATTAGCACTCATTGGCATGGCAATGGCATGGCGTGGCCACTGGCGGATCCAGGGGGGGGGGGCAAAGGGGTCATGACCCCTCCAAACCGCCTGAAATCGGCGCAAAATTTTCACATTTCCTGATATAGAGGACAATCTAAGCAACTTGTACTAATGAAAGTTTGTTTTAAACCAGCTACCAATGCATAAGCAAGCGAAATCCGATGAGTTTTCAGAATTGTGTGAGACTTTTGGGGATTTCCCCCCCCCCCCCCCCAAACCACCCGTGCCCACCAAAACCACCGTTCTGGATCCGCCAGTGGGCGTGACGCAATGGCAGCGGATGGTATTTTAGGATGGGGGCAAAGAAAACCAGGGGGCCCTCGGCCAAAGGGCCCCCTCTCACGGCCAAAGGCCCCCCACCAAAAAATGGCGCGGAATGGTATCTCCTCGGATTTAGGCTACTATATTTTGCAGAGCCCCTAAATGGTCGCAAAAAAACGTCGGACAGGGCCATGTTGAAGTATCAGGCCTTCCGAGGGCTCAGGCCTACCGAGGGCCACCTCAGGCCTACCAAGGGCCTCCTCAGGCCGACTGAGTGCCTTCTGTCGGCCTTAGAGGGCCCCTCAGGCTGGCTGGGGGCACCTCGGGGCCCTCGGTCAACTTCTTGATCTCTTACAAATTTGTGGGGGGGGGGGAATAATATGTTTGCCTGTCCCCCCCTTCTTGAGTGGGGGCAGCTCCCCCCCCCCCCTTATCCGCCGCCACTGGCGTGACGTGACATGGCAGACAGCTGACCGCTCTTACGACACACCAAGAGCCGCTCCTGACCATGCTATGAACGACTGGCATTCAGAAGCCAGTGATGCGACGATGTGATGTGATGTGTGTGATGTGATGTGATGTGTGTGATGTGATGTGATGTGTGTGATGTGACGTGACGCGACACAGCGTGTTTTCATCGTCCAGTCTTATGAGCGCAAGGCCGCAACGAAATCCCATGCAATGCAGGAGTGCCGGGTTCAGCCTGTGTAGTTTGCCGATCAGCCGCTGAGAGGCGCCACTGTATACGGAGCTCCATCACATGCCTTCGTGCCCAGGCGATCGGTGTATAAATCTCGACTTGTGGCATGCTTCACGTGAGAGGAAAATGACGCCATAAAAGGCGGTAAGGCATCTTTAATTTGATTCCAAATTAGAAAGCAAGAAACACTGATTTTTACTTCAAATCCACATACAAAAGCAACGCGTTTGGTTTGTAACCGTTGTCACAGACGAATAACCTCATGCTCTGGCACGCATCTCCGTGCAAATTTCTTCGCATTCATATAATTCAGGGGCGTAGGATCCTATTCAGTTGAGGGAGGGGGGCAAGGGCAGATCCAGCCGGCCGTTTTTTTTTTGGGGGGGGGAAACCGTTTTTTGCGGACCTTACCTACCCCCCATTTCGAATTTCTTCCCGGATTTGGGCCACTTTATTTTGCAACCACACGATTTCGATTTTTTTTCTCACGATCACAATTTCGGAAACCTCGTTCGCTGGGTCGTGACTCGCGAGTATATTGGTCGCGATTGAAAGTGGTGAATGTGTACACTATGGCCTTGTATGAGAAGAGTTGGAGGCGTTGTGTGAACACATACCCATAATGTTCATGTGCATAAATAATGTGATATACCTACCCACAAATGCGTTTAAATGCGTGTTCATCGGTGTGTGTGGTGGATGTAAATAAATGTGTGGATGTGCAGTTAATATTGCAGCTACCGGTACGAGCCATCCATCAAACGGTGTGCCTTTTCAAGACGAGTGTCGACATTATTTTCAATTGGAAATCCAATGAAACCTAACAAAGTTATAGCCAATAATATTTCGAGCTAAGCGTCAATTCATCGTAAACAAAAAAAGCAAACTTTGTCAAAATTTAATCGATATATTGCATGAACGCCGACCAGCCACCAATCAACAAATGCGTCTTATCACGAAGCATATATTGGTAATTTTCAATTGGAAATCGGTTCACAATTGACAGAGGTAATTACTTAAAACTGTAACCACATGCAGAATGTATATCTAATGTATCGCAGTTACAGGTGCATGTGCCTATATTGCGGAGAATATTGCAGCTACCGGTACGAGCCACCTATCCAAAGGTGTGCCTTTTCAAACAAGTGTCGATATTATCAGAATTGCTAACCTAACTCTCATATTGCCAAAAAAGATGTTTTAGTAAATAAAACACAAGATAGGAAACTTTCGGGTTGCGCCTTCATCAGCCAGATGAAGGCGCAAGCCGAGTGATTATGAACCGAACGTTAACCGTAGAGAAATACTGACTATGAACCGAGTGTCGGTATTATTTTCAATTGGAAATCCAATGAAAATTGACAAAGTTATGGCCAATAATATGTATAGCTTATGAACACATGATGCGTTTCGGTGGCGGTCGGTTCAAATAGTGAAAACGAAGTGCGGTAGGAATACTAATGACGTATGCCAAACGTCGCAAGACCCTTTAAAATATAACAAAATATACCCAACGGTTTTTGAGTTGAAACTCAGCAACTAGGTCGTTTTGGAAGGACAAATTTCAGATTTGGAGATATATCAGTACTCCCGACAATCTAGCTATCTCAGTTAAACACTTATGTTAAAGGTTCACCATTCCCTTTAAGGGTGCCAGTGTACACCCGTGATACACCCGAGAAACACCCCATCGGGTGTTCTTGGGTGTGAAACCCGAGAAACACGCGTCGGGAGTTCTTGGGTGTAACACCCGAGAAACACCCGACGGGTGTTCTTACGGTATGCAGATTAACCATTCACACCTTTAACCCAGCATTGGCTGGGGTCTCAGCCGAACGTCATTGTCGGGGGGGGTGTCGCCCCCCCCCCCCCCCCCTGGTGATCTTCCGAACCAATAACCGCAGCGAGACGCGCAAGGCGGAAATCGAAAGCTCTCAATGAGACACATCCACAACATACACGAAATTGTCCAAATAAGGTCACATATCAGGTCACGGTCAGGTCAAAGGTAAAAATGGAGATATTTAAGTTTTTGGGCCATAATTTCCATCAAAAGCCTTAGATTCCGACTGTTATCGCACAAAGTGCTCTCAAAGGTATAATACATATCCCGCATAAGCAAAAGTGAAATTGTAAACAAAAGTCAAGGTCAATGTCAGGTCACAAAAGGTCACAGGTCTACGAAAGCCATGCGACACATGTTGTATGGGTTACTTTACACGTATAATTCGATAGTAGCAGTCATTTTCACAACCTGACATGATATAAGGTCAAGGTCAGGTCACATAAGGTAAAAATTTGAAATTGATAAATACAAATAGAAAAGCCATGTGTCTAGACCAGTTTGTCTCAGAAATACAGTAAAATACAGTAAATAAGCCATTTATTTGCTTGTATCTGGTCACTAAAAGCAAACAAAACGCAATATCAAAATATGACGTCATGAGTTACCCATACTTAGGGAGCGATAAGTCAGTCAAAAATAGAGATATTGCTTTTAAATTTGGTTTGGGTATTGTCCACATGTGTTTTTTTAACATATAACTTTAACTTTAACTTTAACATATAACATATTTAACAGGGTTTTTATGTTTGAGAATGTCGATTTTGAAGGTATTTTCAAAAAATCGTTTTTGTTTTACTATTGGGGGTCAAAAACCCAAAATTTCCTAAATCCAAGATAAACATTTTGTAGCCCTTGCCATTTCTCTATCTTTTAGCGTTTTTCGATTGCATTTTTCTTCAAATATGACATTTGCAAGGCCTGCTAAAGTTTAGCTAATTTGTGCCAAACTCGTGTGTAGTGACGTCACTAAATTCGTTATATTTCGAACAAATTTCGACGAAATTTCTTCCTTTTTGCACTTAAGATGTATAATTAATGTAGAAGGTACCAGAAGTTTCACGTCGATAGCTCTATTAGTTTTTGAGCTATTGCGAAAGTTCGTCAGGGGGGGGGGGGGGCGAAAAACACCCCCACCCCCCGCCAATGGTGGGTAAGGGTGTTTACAATTTGATCAGTGTACGCACGCACATGCCTTCACTTTCATCATTTGGCAAGGTGTCCTTAATTTTGAATTAATGTCTACACATTATCAGCAAAAACTGCCAAGATCAATAAATAAAGATCCCAAAGCCAATACAACGCATTTAAATAGGTTACAGCATATTAAACGTATTTTAAACCTATTCAGGCCATAAATTAATTTAGAGTATCCGATGTCTAAGATATCTCAAACTCTTAGTGAGGTTTATCGTACTGACTGAAAATAAAATAACCAATAACCTCATAATAAGGAAAAATAGCTTTACTCCGAAATGGATATAATATTTAATCAACATTTCCCCCACGGAGGTTTCTCCAGCATATGGGCGAAATATTAATTTAAAGGGAATAGGTCACCTTGAAAGTTGTCTTGAAATTTGGCCATACGGGGTAATTCGGGCTGAAAAAAAACGAATATGGCATATATTTGGACGATAGATGGATATCCTTCCAAAAATGGGCATATTTCTCTTATCCCTTCATGGCCATAAAAAAACTTCATGGCAATTATGACGTCATGCATATTGTAGCTAGGATATGGAAACTATTGCACACAATAACGACGGACTTTAGGCATATATACGCAGGCTCAGAGGCGGATCCAGGGGGGGGGGGGGGCAAAATGGGAAATTGCCCCCCCCCAAACGAAAATTCGGGGGGGCAAAAGTATGTCCCCATAAGTTGTTCTTGCATTATGTTTTTTTTTTGCATTATGAATTGATTACAAATACTGTCATTTGTACAAGTTGCCTAGAATGTCTTTAAAATGTGTGCATTTTTAGCCGATTTTGGTGGTTTCGGTAAAGCTATGGCACCGATAGGCTCCCCTTGGATCCGTCCCTGTTCGGCCACTGGCGGATCCAGGGGGGAGGGGGGCATCAGTGGCAAATGCCATAATGCAAGAACAGAAAACATTGACTAAGTATTTTATATATGCTTAGGCGTTATTGTTTTACATCCTATCGTTGATGAGAATGAGATTCTCTGACGACCTGACCCGACCCCCCCCCCCCCCCCTCCCGTCAGCAACATTGAAAAAAATCCTGGCTACGTGCCTGCTGAAGGCCAAAGTGTTGCCCCCCCCCCCCCCCCAACTGAGCGACTGGATCCGCCCCTGCGCAGGCTGCTTGTAACGTAAACGACCGTTCTCGCAGCTACGCGCCCTAACCCATCAAGAGCAAGAGCAAGTAAACGACCGTTGCGAAGACCCGAAACAAGTTTCGGGGAAATTAAACTTCTTCTTCTAAAATGGGCCCACTACTAGTGGGCCCACTACTAGTAGTAATTTCGACACAGGACTAGTGGGCCACTAGCACTGTGTCGAAATTACTTAGCGTAGCGAGGTAATTATTTTACCACAACCCGTTGTTCGATCTGCTCTACAAATCTGCTATCTCAGTTCAAAACCCCATGTTAAAGGTGAACGATTCCCTTTAACACAATCACCCTTTCGGCGTAAAACTATTATAATTTATTATGAGGCTGTTGGTTGCTTTCATTCTACTCGTATCGTACAAAACAGACAAACGTACAAAACAGAGTGTCATCTCAACTTTGCACACCTTCATTCGTCCCTGAATCGTGCTAAACATGACATCTTCAGCAGAGTTAAATCTACTACGGAGTGGGTGGCCGAAACAAAAACGGGGACACGATCTGCTGAAGGCGCAGTTCTGAGCTAGTAATAGCCAGTCAGATCAGTGATTCAACGGATATACCACTAAGTGTGCTATTCTTAGCCAAACGTTGCTAAAAACACCGCAAATCGTGTTATTCTTAGCCGAAACCTTGTTATAAACAGGTCATGCAGGATATTCTATGCGATAACTCCCTCTGTCACGACACCACCGCTCATACTTTTGCGTCTTTTCGTCGTTATCAGCAAGGTAGAGTGAATAACCATGCATTATTTGTCAGTGCATTATAGTCATGCGTACCCAGTGACATGTAGCATACAGGTAATCCCCGTTTACCTGTATGAAGGTAAATTAAAAGTCACCGAGTCTTGAAGGGCTCAGTTCCTGACGATTATGAATATGTTAAAAAAAATCGTCCGAACCATTTGAATGGATAGATTTCCGAGGTCAGGACCCGCACTAAGCAGAGCTTGTTGCGCAGGTCTTGGCCCCAACCATCTGAACGCGCAATTCCTGGTAGCCGGCAGAATTTAGAAGCGAAAGTTGTACGTGCCTGACATACCTGGACACGGCCCGGCCCGCTCACTGACGTCATCTGACCTTGAGTGCGACCGCTGCCACTGGCCGCAGGTCATCCAAGTCAGGAGCAAAATAGCGAGCGCCGAAGCGACTCGAACCCGGGCTGCCACTACCAGGTGGGGTCAGAAGCCCAGCGCTCTCTCTACTGAGCTACAGGGGCGGGCTAAAACTAATAATTAATATAATATAATGGTAATAGTATTAGCCGTAGTAGAAGTAGTCAAAATGACGATAATGTCAAATGGCAGACCGTTGCACATACAATCAAAGGGACAGCATACTAACTTCAAATACAGATAAAATTGGACCACTGGCAGGTGTTGGGTGCCACATATCTCTATTCTTTTCCTCTTCATCTTAACCGCCAGTCAGTCGGATGAACGGCCGCGCGCAGATCAGTCACCGGCGGTAGTCACCGGCGTCAGCAGTCACCGGCGTCAGCAGTCACCAGCGTCAGCAGTCACCGGCGGCAGCAGTCACCGGCGTCAGTCACCGGCGGTAGTCACCGGCGGTAGTCACCGGCGGTAGTCACCGGCGTCAGCAGTCACCGGCGGCAGCAGTCACCGGCGTCAGCAGTCACCGGCGGCAGCAGTCACCGGCGCAGCAGTCACCGGCGTAAGTCACCGGCGGTAGTCACCGGCGGTAGTCACCGGCGGTAGTCACCGGCGGTTGTCACCGGCGGTAGTCACCGGCGGTTGTCACCGGCGCAGCTCAGTCACCGGCGGTAGCGTCAGCGGCCTGTCTGTGTTGGTGACGTCAGCACCCGGATAGATTGGGCTGTGACAAGGACACGACTACCAGCCTGCACCGCCGCCGCGCCGCCGTGCCGCCGTGCCGCCGCCGTGCGCCACGCCGCCGCCGTGCCGCCATGCCGCCGCGCCGCCGCGCCGCCGCGCCCCCGTGCGCCGTGCCGCCGCGCCGCCGCGCCGCCGCGCCGCCGCGCCGCCGTGCCGCCGCGCCCCCGTGCGCCGCGCCGCCGCGCCGCCGCGCCGCCGCGCCGCCGTGCCGCCGTGCCGCCGTGCCGCCGCGCCGCCGCGCCGCCGCGCCGCCGCGCCGCCGTGCCGCCGTGCCGCGGCGCCGCGGGCGGAGCGACACACCCACAACACAAACAGACTATATTTAGACGCCTATTTCGGGACAATGCTTATTTATCCTCCATTCACTGCGGCTATTAATACGTTGCAAAACACTGAGTCGATGACCTTGCTGCAACATTGCCTGGCTAATTGGGATTAGGAGTTCCTGAAATTCACAGGGCGCGCAACGACACTGCCTCGCATAGCACCTGTATCATTAGAGATCAATCGTGAATTGCAGATTAACACAGCTATCCAGTGGCGGATCTACGGTTGGGCAAAATGGGCAATTGCCCCCCCCCCCCCCAACAACCGCCTGAAACCAGCGTAAAAATGTCACATTTCCTGATATATAAGGCAATCTAAGCAACTTTTACAAATGAAAGTTAGCTTTAAATCAGCTATCAATGCATAAACAAGCAAAATCCGATGCGTTTTCAGAATTATGTGAGACTTTTTGGAATTCCCCCCCCCCCCCGCCAAAACCACCCGTTCTGGATCCGTCACTGCAGCTATCTACTATGTGCTCAAAGTACATAACACACAAGCTAAGCTTATTGCAAAGCCTTGAAAGTGTCATCGTCATCACCAAAAAGGAGATGTAATAGGATTAGTAGCGTGTGTGATTGACAGATGATCCCAACGGCACTTTGGAATGAGGTACGATTCACAATATGTTTCTCACTGCAGAGCCTTCCAGGGGTCACTGTCATTACAACACAAATCACCTTTAATTCGATTATTAATATTTTAATACGACCCTGTTCCCGGGGACACCTTTGTTCCAAGTACGATTCACAATATGCGTCGATAAGCAAAGACTCGGCTGACACTAAGGCACCGTACAGAACATCGACACCAACGTGCACTGTGCGCCGCCATTTCAACGCAAACCTCCAACACACAGTACCGACACGTATGTGCACCATTTCAACACAAAACTCCAAACCTCCGACGCTGATATGCCGCAGATTAACACAAACATCTGCTTTGATAACAGTTCACAAGGCCATCTAGCTTTCTCTCCATCTACTGTTTGACAACGATCTTAGTTCACGGCTACATCTCAGTCACTGGTCACGGCACAGCTCAGTCAGTGGTGACGAGTGCCATATCTACGGGGTCGGCAACTGGGAACCTAAACTGCTAACAGCATGGAAGTCCAGTATTGGAAAGTGACAGGAGATTGGCCCTTTATTGAATGGGTTGGGTAAAGGTCCATTCCCCAGTCACATTAACATATCATACTTTTGATGTTATTGGTGGTGTAGATTACACAGGTGCACAAAAGCAACAATATAGTCTAGATCCAATCTTCAGTCAGGTACTAACAGTCGACTTTCATGTTGTCAGAGTGTAGACAATATTGACGCACTAATCTTCGGTCAGGTACTAACAGTCGACTTTCATGTTAAAGACATAAAGACATAAAAGAAAAGTGCAACAAAGAGCCTCTTGGGCCCATCCGAGGTTGCACCCCATCCCCCCCCCACCCCCCCCCCCCACCCCCACCCCCCCCCCCCCCCCACCCCCCTCCACCAGTCTCGCCCCTTCAAATCACCTTACTCTACCTGCATAGAAGAAGGCTAATCCCACGAGTATTTATGAACTAATCCCTTCTCTGTAAAGTATTATCTAATCTAATTTTGAAGGAAGCAAGTGTCACTGCATCAGCGACATCCCCTGGTAGCATATTCCAATGTCCTACAACCCTTCTACTGAAAAATGACTGTCGTAGCCTAGTCCTACTTTGTTTCATAATGAGTTTATGCTGATGACCTCTACCTCGATTTTCCCTATTGAACTCAAACATACCCTTTAAATATCCAGAATGCTGACTATTTACAAATTTGAAGACTTCAATTAGATCTCCTCTTAGCCTTCTATATCTAAGTGAAAACATACCCAATTTCTTTCATCTATCTTCATAAGGTAAACTACCAAGACAATTAACCATTTTTGTTGCCCTTTTTTGAACTCTTTCTAACAACCAGCAATCTTTCTCATATGTTGGAGACCAGGCTTGTACACAATACTCCAAATGTGGTCTAACGTATGCACAATACAGTTTTGTTATTACCTTTTCACTCTTGTAGGAAACATAGGTTAATGGCCCCTAGCATTCTAAGTGCCTTTTTCCTAGCTTCTACAACCTGGTCTGACGCTGATAGTCTATTGTTTACCACGACACCTAAATCTCTTTCCTTTTCAATCTGCTCCATTTTCTGCCCACCCATTTCATACCTATGTTTACTGCTAACCCGTCCAGCGTGCATAATCTTACATTTACTCAAATTGAATTTCATCTGCCATGCTTCAGACCACTCAACTAGCTTGTCCAGATCTGATTGAAAAACATCCTGATCATGTTTTCCTCTAATAATCCTGACAACTTTTAGATCGTCTGCAAATTTCAAGACTTTGCTGTCTATACTGTTCTCAATTGCATTCACAAATATTATAAAAAAGCAATGGGCCCAGGACTGAGCCCTGTGGAACCCCACTGAGAACCTCCTTCCATTGTGATTGGCACCCATTCAATATAACCCTTTGCTGGCGTCCTGAAAGCCACGTTTCTATCCAATCCAGAATCTTGCCCCTGATCCCATGAATTTTAAGTTGCAACCCCAGTCTTGTATGGGGGACTTTGTCAAATGCTTTACTGAAATCAAGAAAAGCTACATCTAGCTGTTTACCCTGATCAAAGCTATCTGTTGCAACATCCAAAAACTCCAGAAGATTAGTTAAACAAGAACGGCCCTTCCTAAAGCCATGCTGTGTATCCTTGATGAGTTCATTTTGCTCCAAGAATTCAACAATCTTATCTTTGATGATTGATTCAAGCACCTTGCAGACTAATGAGGTCAGACTAACCGGTCTATAGTTTTCCTCTTTACTTCTATCTCCCTTTTTATGAATAGGAACAACATTTGCTCTTTTCCAATCAAGTGGAATTTTACTATCTGCGAGTGATTTAGAAAATATCATGGCTAATGGAACCGACAACTCCCTTTCAGATTCTCTTAAAAGTCTAGCATGGATTTCATCAGGTCCTTCTGCCTTGTTAGGCCTTACTTTCTTTAGATATTCTAGAACAAGTTCACTACTTATGCCACCTAGCTCTCCTATAGTCTCCTCTGTCTCTAGCTCAGGCTGAAGTGCTGCAATACTACTCTGGTCCTCGATAGTAAAGACAGATTGAAACTGATCATTAAGCACTTCAACCATTTCACTGTCCTTGCTAACTAACACATCATCTACCTTAAATGGACCTATATTTTTGGAAACTGTACTGAACTTATAAAAACTGAAGAACTTCTTACTATCTGCATTACAATGTCTAGCTAAATCAAGTTCCTTTGCCCTTTTAGCTGCTCTGACCTTTTTCTTAACTGAATTTCTTGCATTCTGGTAGGCCTTCTGATTTATATCTAGTGAAGATCCCTTCAAAATGCCAAATGCACTTCTTTTAGCTTGTATAGCACTCCTTACTTCTGGGGTAAGCCAAACTGGTTTGCCCTTGGTTCTGTTACGTTTGTGCCTGAGGGGTATATGCCGATTCTGAATTTGGTTTAATCTAGCTTTGAAAACATTCCAGGCCTCACATGCATCTAAACCTGCCAACTCAACGTTCCATTTTATCTGTGCGAGGTCATTTCTAATACCATCGAAATCAGCCCGGCTGAAGTTTGGAACCATAATAAGGTTATCTTTGGGCCTCATTTCTGATGAGATATTGAATTTAACCATATTGTGATCACTGGTTCCTAGACCTGCACAAATACTTATGTCACTAACTAGATCACTGTTGTCTGAGAATACAAGGTCTAGAATGGAGCAATGTCTGGTTGGCTCTGTTACAAACTGATGCATGAAAAGCTCCTCTTCAAAGATTTGCCTATCATCATCATCATTTATTTAGGAAACCATCCACAACGTGGCTATTACGGCTCCTGTACAGTACATGTGGTAAGGACATTTGTTTTACACGACACAATACAGTTTGCATAGGCACTATTTGGAGGCACTCGCTCACGTCACTCATTCGGTTATTGCCAATGCGGCTACAAATTCGCACCTGGACGGAGCAGCTTTCACGGTTGATGGCAGCGCATTCCACGTGCCGACTGCTCGGTACGAGAAACCCTTCTGGGTCTGAGCCATTCTACATTTCGGAAGATGAAGGTCTCCGGCGTCGGCAGCCCTTGTGCTCCTGGCCGATACGTCAGCCCGCTTGGCGAACATGTTTCGCAGCGCCTTAGGGCACTGTCGACTGGTCAGGGCTTTGTGGACGTTGGTACAGTCGTGTCGGACGACCAGTACCTCTACTCTCTCCCACCCGAGATTCGTGAGAGCTGGCGAGATGTGTTCTCTACGTCGCACGCCGGTGACGAGCCGAGCGGCAAAGTTCAGGGACTTCTGAACGCGATGCAGACGGCACTGGGCAGCCCCTCCCCAGGCAGACAGGCAGTAAAGGATATGAGGACAAACGTGTGTTTGGACGAGGAGTTTAAGGACGTCAGGAGTGAGGTGATGGCGGATTTTATACAAAGATGCGGTGATTGCATTGCACCTCCGTACCACCATGGATACATGAGGATCCCAGTTGAGGTGCTGGTCGAGGAGGACTCCCAACACTTTGATGGTAGGGGATGGGGTGACGGTCGAGCCAGAGACGTTGATGCTGAAATTTTTCGCCATTTTGAGGGAGGATTTTGTACCAATGAGCGCAAAGTCAGTCTTGTCCGGATTCATTTTTAGGCTGTTAGCTTGGAACCAGTTTTGAAGGCATTGGATAGACTCCTCGACCCGCGTCTTGAGGTCGGATAGGCCGATGGGGTCAGGGAGGGAGTGGTCCAGGAGTTGGGTATCATCAGCATAGGATAGGAGACGGCCGTGGAGGAGGAAGGAGGACAGATCGTTGATGAATATGAGGAAGAGGATGGGTCCGACGATGGAGCCCTGGGCCACTCCGTGGGTGAGCGGAAGAATGGAGGAGCCGCCTGTCACAGTCTGCCTCCGCTCGCTGAGGTAACTCTGGAACCAGCCTGTCGACTGGATACCACACCATCCAAGTTTTGTGAGGAGGACGCCATGATCGACGCTGTCGAACGCTTTACTGAGGTCAATTGTTGTTAGCGACGCGACGTGGCCTCTGTCGATGGTCTGACTGATCCATTCGACAACGTCGAGCACGGCGTCCTCTGTACAGTGGTTGGGCCGGTATGCATACTGCATAGGAGAGAGCACGTGGTTATCGAGCAGGTATGGTACGAGTTGGAGCGATACAACCTTTTCAGCAATTTTCGACAGAACTGACAGAATCGAGCCTATACAACCTACACTCATTTGTTTCCTCTGCTATACTTTCGTATCCTCTTAAGTTAAAATCTCCCATAATAAGACACTGAGCCCGAAAGTTCCTACGTATTTCCTCACAAATATCTTGGTCTGTTTCAGCTTGGGAGTTCCTTGGAAGATTCCCTGGTCTGTAAAATGCACCTATCCTCAACCTTCCTCTGTTTCCTGTACCAATTTTAATGTCAAGCCAGATTGATTCTACTTCTTTTACTTTCCTAGAATCATTAACTCTAGTAGTGCAGTACAAGCTATTTACATATGCAAACACTCCGCCCCCCTGCCGTGATTCTCTGCAGTATGAGAACATGTTATACCCTTGTAACTCGAAATCCTGTAGCCTATCCCTATTATACCCCTCACTAACCCATGTCTCGGTTACACAAATGATATCAGGCTTTTCAAGGGCAACATAACACTCAAACTCATCAAATTTAGACCTAATATTTTGGGCATTCAGCAACACACATGTGATCTTATACTTTGAGCTGACTCTACTAATTCTGAGGGAATTATGATCTACTGTCCTATTCTGACATGAACTTCTACCAATGCTTACTTCCTGATGCCCTAGTACTAGCGTCCCTGAACCCCCCCCCCCCCCCCCCCCCCCCCCCTCCTACCTAGTTTCCCCGAATGACACTTCTGTAGGCATCTCCCAAAGCCCTTGCCCCCTCATCCGATAAGTGAAGCCCATCCTTCATATAGTACCTACGCCACTCATAGAACTGATCCCATAAGTCTACATAACTAAGCCCCATAGCTGAACATAAGTTCTGAACTGAGCTGTTCACAGACAGAGCTCTCGAGTACCACTCCTCACTGGCTCCACAGCGAGGGAGGATGCCAGTCACAATGACTGGTTTCCTGGACTCCTTCAACCTCTGCAGCAGGCTCCGGTACTCCGCTACTATTCTCACACTCTGCCTAGGTCCTATGTCGTTCACCCCCACCTGTAGTATAACTGTCTCCGGGCTACTCCTACCAAGTTCTGCCTCAATGACAGGGCCCATATCAACTACTCTTGCCCCTGGTTTGACTATACATCTGTCCCTCTTCCCACAGAATGTTCGCCTTAAGGGCCTTACCCTTGAGTCCCCAACCACTAAATGCTGAATCTCTTCCCTGTCACTTTCAGCTGCTGACTCTAACGCACTGAAACTATTTGCTATTGTAACCTGCGGATGTTCTCTGGGGCTGTACTGCCTGACTCTACCCTGAACTTTTGTCCATCCCTCCTGATCCCCTTCCCTCTTCCTCCTCCAGATTCTGCTACCACCCTCCATTACCCAGCACCCCTCCTCATCCTTACTGTCTGTGGCCCTAGCATTACTTTCCACAATGTTGAGTCTCCAGAAACGTGACCCTCCAACACACTTCCAAACCCCAGCCGCACTATCCACCTTTGCCTTATCCTCCTCCCTTATGCCCCTATCAGAACTACCACTGGTCCCTGATCCTGTAGGCTCCTTTTCTGACCCCCTAACCACGATCTGCGCATACGTTCCTTGGTCAGGAGCTACACCCTCCTGCGGCTCATCTCTACACCTACACTTACTTAACTGCGCCTCAAGCTCTGCTACCCTAGCCTGGAGGGCCTCTAGCTCTGCTACCATCGCCTGCATCCTAGTCATGCTCATTTGAATACACTAGTAACTTAGGTATATAACTTAGGTACTATGCACTTTTCAATACTTTACTAACTTAACTTTTTTTTCTTTTTCTTTTTTGTTTTTTCTTCTTCTAAACCTTAACTAGATCTAAGTAAAGCTAGTGACACAAATCAGCTATGAGTGCACCTAATACTAGACTAAATATCTAATCCTTAAATAAACTGAATACTAAATACACCTTAATTATCCCTAATTTTCTAAAAATATCTACTATCCAACCCTGCAACTAATAACACAAAAATAAGACTAAGACAATTTTGGCGCACACAATCTAGAATGAAAAGTCCTTTAAAAAGCAAGTAAGAGGTAACAGCTAACTATGAATGCTTAAAAATAATACCTAAACGATACACAAAACTAAATATCTAATCCTTATAACTCAATATAATGTGGTTCCTCAAAAAATACACAAAACAACAGAGCTATCCAACAGCTACTTAGCTTGTCTAAAGCGGGGTTATCAGAGTGCATAAAAAATATTGACGCACTAAAACACTGGTAAAGTATTTGTGGTTGAGTGTGTTTGCACCTTTTGCACTCTGATGGCAGGATAAGTCAGCTATTCTGATGTGACCGAAGATTGGATTTTTACCCTACACAGCTTAAGGGTGTGCTTTTCGCGATTGTATTGCCACCTATTTGTGGATGTGGCATGGTATAACTTTCTCCTTCACCCGCTAGGTGTCTGTGTTATTTATGGCCTCCAGGCACCCCATCTGGAGTCTGGTGTCCGACTATCGCATCACGATCGTACTCACGCGTTCACGCTATTCCCCCTGGCACACACTCGCCCTGACATTCGTTGCCGACGGCGGATGTGGCGCGTGTCGAGATGACTGACAAACTGACGACAAAAGAAGCCCAGGCTACACTATGCGTGATAGTACGCAAAGTACGCACGGTTTTTGCAAGTTTGCGTCTTTTGCGTAGTCTAAAAATGTTCAGTTGATAGAAAATGCATTGAATGAGCTACAGTGGAACAGTACGCAAAGACCGCGTGCAATATCACGCAAACTTGCAAAAGACGCAGCACGGAAGTACGCAATTCTGCAAAAGACGCAAGTACGCAAATACGCAAGTACGCAAAAAAGTTCAGAGTTTTGAACTTTTTCCGGTTTTTGCAAGATTGCGTAGTCTGAGACAGTTGGTGGCGCGTCGCCGGCAATCTGTATTGTCAATAACTCTTGATAGAATATAGATAGAGACGTGCGAATGACACCAATGTGTTTGTCTCGTCCAGATGCATCGCCCCAAATGCAACATGACATACCTGGGTCACCAAATGACATTGACCTGAGGTCAAATTTTGAAGTTAACCTAAAACCAGGCCACCATTAATATTTTTCGAATCGCATTGACGAGACAAACACGATGGTGTCAAAATTATTGCTCTATGTTCAACCCATACAAAGTTATTCACGATTTTTTTTTGTTAAAGAAAATGTCATCGTAACCTCTGGAGCCTAAACTATTGAGTATTGACCCACGTGACTACTTTTAAGCCTGAGTACTCAAGCACTGATGCGTATTCATCAAAAGGATCAGTCTCATTACCATTGCAACACTAAAAATGTTCAGCTGATAGAAAATGCATTGACTGAGCTACACTGGAACAGTACGGCAAGACCGCATGAAATATCACGCAAACTTGCAAAAGACGCAGCACGGAAGTACGCAACTCTGCAAAAGACGCAAGTACGCAAGTACGCAAGTACACAAAAAAGTTTAGAGTCAGAAAAAGACAGAGAGACTACGCAAATCCCGGACGGTGTCAAAAAACGGTACGCAAAAGACGCAAACTTGCAAAAACTGTGCGTACTTTCCGGAACGATCACGCATAGTGGAGCCTGGGCTCGGGTCTGTTCCAGTGGCTCCTCCAAAAAGATGAGAGTAGTTTAGAGGAGGTTGGAGGAGCGCTGATTTGCGTTGCTACGGGAACAATTTCGGATGAGGTATCAGCTGTTTTCGAGCATGTCAAGTAGACAGTGCTGATGCAATGAAGACAAACACGGCGTCCAGATCCCCACCAACTATGAGATACCCAATTTTGAATTTTGGTAACCAATTGTAAGTACCCATGGGGAAAATGAGAAGAAAAAGCTACTATTCGCACCACTTCAACTTCACATTCAGTTCCCACTCCCTTTCTCTTATGTGTGAAACAAATATGGCGTCCGAATTACATATGAATGAACCGCGCCACTAATGTCTACCATATCCTCCTCCAGCCTCCTCCGAAAAACCACCTTTCATTTCGGAGGAGTTCGGAGGAGGTTTGAAGCGAGCTTGGAGGAGCTTAGAGGAGTTTGGATGAGCCACGGGAACGATAATATTAATTTGGAGGAGCATAGAGGAGGTTAGAGGGGGTTAGAGGAGGTTAGAGGAGCCACTGGAACAGACCCTAAGATACAAGACATCGACGCTAAGTCAATTCTGACCAGGGTTGTGCTCGAATCAGATTTTTTAGACTGACTCGACTCTCGACTCATTTTCGAAAGGACTCTGACTCAACCCTGACTCAAACGGGGCAATTTTGTTTTGTTGTTTGTCGATTCAGCTTTTACTCATTTGCTTTTACATCGAACCAATCAACAAGCTCAATAGTCAATACTGATAGCAGGCTAGAGCTAGTAGGTTGTAAAAAAAACTAACCGGTGTGCTGTATTCATGAATAGGTACTTACGGGTACGAATTACGGTAGTCATTCCTGGCCTTTTGTTATTTGCGCAACTTTGCTCAGTCAGATGGACACTAGACTGCAGACTGCAGTAGGAACACTGCATTTAGAACAAAGCAGTCAACAAACTATGATACGATATTGAAGACTTTCTCATTAGTAAAATTAAATTAAACACACCATCACCAGCGTTTCACAAGGGTGTGCCACACGAACATGCAACTCCCCCTGCCAACCCCAACCACAAAATGTAATATTTTGTTGCGTTCAACTTCAATACAATTCAATGCATATTCCAAACTGTCGTGACCAAGCAATGGAATGTTTTGATTGGCCGAAAGCCTGACAATGATAAACCATCTGTTAGTAGAAGAAAGGTAGGGGCTAGCGGTTCAGTCACTAACAGCATTAAATAAATTTGATGAAACCTGGCTATGAACTGGTTAGTCTAGTTAGAACTGGGACGTCTAGCGCGTGCCCTTGGAGAAGGCGGGACCGTAAGGCCATTTGTCACCCGTCTCCCCCGCTCTCGCCCCCTCCTCTCACGCTTCACCGCACCCCGGCCGGACGGTTCTCGTAATCGGGCAGGGCTCTGGCGCCCAGTCCAGATTCGGGGGTGAATCGCAATAAGCGGATACTAGTGCCATCTACATGCGGATACTGAAAACAGTTGCAACACGAGATATTTCTCGGAATACCTCAAAAACGTGGAATGGTTCCCGCTGATCATTAGCATTTTCGGAAACAGAGGTAATGTGTCCAAAACATTATACAACGTTCGTTTTGCTCCGTTGTCTGTGTCCAGAGTAATTCATAGCCAAACTTAATGCAACGTTGCAAGGAAAATGACTAGTGATATCGATAAATCCTTGTATAAAAATAAAGTGTGTGGGAAGCTGATCAAGAAACTGTTGAAACTGAAACTGTGATCAAGAAAAGAGCACTGTTTTGCACGCAGTGCTTAAGGTTTGCCCAGTGAAACGCTGCGAAAGTTGGTCTGAAAAAAACTTTGCCGTGCAATATGTTGCAAATGGTTGCATATTTTGATGAAAAACTTCGCCATGCAGAAAGCTCCGGTACTGAACTCCGTCATATTGCAATTTCATAGACTTCGAGCGAAAACAGAACTGCTGAGAGCCCAGGAAAGCCTTCCATAGGTTTACCATAGGCAGGCCTCGGAAACGCACCCTTAAAGGGACACTGCCACTTTAATGTACAATTTGACACGTCAAAGAGCAATCGCATCTGATTAACACTCTGAAGTCCGCTTTCGAAATTCGCGACCAGTCGCCCAATTTCATCGTTCACAGTTCGGTTTTCTTCCAAACAATGACCTTGACGAGTCCGCTCACCACTACGTACCAAAATCAATTAATTGCGGGCCAGGGACCATTTAGGCGCGGAAAAGTCGTTCTGCCTCTTGCTGCTTTCAAACAATTTGCACTGTTACCAGTTGTTTGTTACAGTTCGGTACATATGTATACCGTTATTATCATATGTTTCATTTTGACGTTGTTTTGCTTCTAGTGACCAGATACAGACAAATACATGCCAGCGCTATATTTCTGAGACAAAACTGGTGTAGAAACCTACCATTTATTTATATTAATAAATTTCTCATTTTGACCTTATGTGACCTGACCTTGACCTGACGGTCATTATATGGAGTCAGGTTGTGAAAATGGCTGCTACTATCAATTAAATATATAATTATATAATTATACGTGTAAACTAACCCATAAAACATGTGTAGCATGGCTTTCGTAGACCTCTTGCCATTAGTGACCTTTTGTGACCTGACCTTGACCTTTGCTTACAATTTCACTTTTGCTTATGCGGGATACTTTGAGAGCACTGTGTGCGATAATGGTCGCAGTCTAAGGCTTTGGATTGAGTATGGCCCAAAAACTAAAATACCTCAATGTTGATCTTTGACCTGACCGTGACCTGACATGTGACCTTATTTTGAAAATGCCGCGTAAGCTTTAGATGCGTCTCATTGAGGGATTTCGAATACCGCCTTGCGCGTCTCGCTGCAGCTATTGGTTCGGAAGATGAGTGGGCAGAATCTTCCCTAGTGTTCGGTTGAATACCCCAGCGGGGAGCGGATTAGGTGGTAATTAAAAACTCCTCTCCTCTGTCAACGACTTTTTTCGCACTGACGACCCTCCCTCCCTCCCTCCCTCCCTCCCTCCCTCCCTCCCTCCCTCCCTCCCTCCCTCCCTCCCTCCCTCCCTCCCTCCCTCCCTCCCTCCCTCCCCAACTTTTCGCTCTGACGACCCGACACTATTCCCCCCCCCGCTCAACGACTCATCGCGCTGACGACCCGACGCCGGCGCCTCAGGTGCCAAAAACTGCGCCCCCGGGCCTGCAGAATTTCCACTCAATGGAAATTCTGGATCCGCCCCTGGTCTGTCGACCTGAGAGGGTCCATCAGGCTTGATGAGGCCTTTTGCCAGGCATATGGGGTCCTTGGACGATCTTAGGGGACCTCCGCCGGACTGAGAAAGCGCTCCACTGGTCTGAGAGGATATTTCCATGGCTGACAGGGTGCCGGTGTGAGAGGATTCTCGGAAGATCTGCACGTACCCCCAGACGGTCTAAAATGGCCCTCATCAGGTCTGAGAGAGTATTTTTAGGCGTGGTGTTGTCCTAGGCCAGTCTGGGAAGAGCCAGACTTCAAAGGGCGTTATACTAGTCTAAGAGGACCCTTGCCAGACCTCAGAGAGTCCTATGCCGGTATGAGAGGGCCTTCACGGCACCAGAAAGCAAGACCTTAAGGGCACTGGAAGGGCACATGGCAGGGCACAGGGCAGGGCACAGGGCAGGGCACAGGGCAGGGCACCGGGCAGGGCACCGGGCAGGGCACCGGGCAGGGCACCGGGCAGGGCACCGGGCAGGGCACCGGGCAGGGCACCGGGCAGGGCACCGGGCAGGGCACCGGGCAGGGCACAGTGCAGGGCACAGGGCATGGCACTCACAGGGCAGGGCACTCACAGGGCAGGGCACTGGGCAGGGCACTGGTCAGGGCACTGGTCAGGGCACTGGGCAGGGCACTGGGCAGGGCACTGGGCAGGGCACAGGGCAGAGCACAGGGCAGGGCACAGGGCAGTGCACAGGGCAGGGCGCAGGGCAGGGCACAGGGCAGAGCACAGGGCAGGGCGCAGGGCAGGGCACAGGTCAGGGCACAGGGCATGGCACTGGGCATCAGCTGAGCGCCTGCATATGGCGGCCGCCACGGTTCGGAGCTCCGTGCATTTGTGACTGTGCCTGCGGAATCCAACACAGTGGAGTGGTATAAATTACCCCACAGCAACGCTACAACCGTAAGATTCGAGTGTGGTGCCAAATTTGACTGCATTTAACAGTGTTCGGCTGGTTTGACTCTGTTTCTTCGTCAATCTCAACCGCCTGGGGATGCCTCACGCTGGTGGCCCTGGCTATCTACCGCTTCGGGAAGCGGTGGAAGTGCTCGCTTCGCCAATGAACGGCCGGCAGTTCACTCTACCGCGTCTCCACTCCACCGAGTCAACCTGACCCCGATCCAAGTTACTGACAGCCGGTCACTACCAGGCGGCTCTGCTGTAGCTACTGGCAATGACGGAGGCAGGCACCGGCACCGGAGAGGGAGACGGGCAGGACAGCGACTGCAGTGGCGCAGGGCGGGGCCAACCGAGCATCGACAACTCGGACTAACAGCCGAGTACAACCGACCTCTGGTCACAGTACCCTTGGTCGGCGAAACTGAGCCTGCCCCTGACAGCCAGCAGCCTATACCTGTGTATGTAGGGTACCGCACGCTGCGGCCCGGGACTCGTGCCAGCCACCGCGACACGGGGGAATCAGCACGGCCCGGCGACCGCGGCCGCTGCCTGCTGCGGCCGGACCAGCTCACCATCAGCCAGACGCAACGGTCGGCGGCCACCGAATCGGCGGAGGGAGGCGGCGCCAGCGGGGGTATCCCGGGGGCGAGGGTGACTTCCGGAGGCAGCGGCATCAGGCTCGAACTTCTGAACGTGCAGTCACTCCTCCCGAAATTGACAGACATTAGGGCAGAGGTTATTGCAAAACGGCCTGAAGTTTTGTGTTACACGGAAACTAACCTGAAACAGTCTACGCCGGACCGTTATGTTTCACTCGAGGGCTACCGATTATTTCGCTGTGATCGTGTCAGAGGGAAGACAAAGTCAGGAGGGGGAGTTGCAATTTATGTCAGAAGCGATCTGCAAGCCGAAAAAGTCACAGCGGTGTCATCATTAGGAGATCTGTCTCAAGTGGAAGCTCTGTGGGTTAAGGTTAAGCTCGATAAGAGAAAAGCGGTGCTCATCAGTTGTGTGTACCGTCCACATTCCACTGCACATGCTCAAGTGCATGGCGACTTCAATGACATCGAGGAACAGTTACAGAACATTATTTCTCAGTTTCCGTCACAGCGTATCATGCTGTCTGGTGATCTTAATGCTGATGAACATACAAACCACGTTGCCAATGCTCGATTGTTGGAACTCGAGAGATACGGATTAAAATGCATCGTCAACGAACCGACCTTCTATAGTGGCGCGCACCGTTCCATTCTGGATGTGGTCCTGGTATCCGATGCCATTCATAATGCGCGGCTGCCGCCTACATGTTCGGTGGAGCGATGCGACTTTACAAGTCATCACTGCCGTGTTCACGTAGAAATCGCTGTTCCACGCGCTAGATCGAAGGCATTGTATAGGACAGGTGGTGCATGGAAATCGTTTGATAGTGCCGCATTCTTGACCGATGCAGCAGCGAATGATTGGACCGCTGTTGTGAATGTTAACGATGATTGTGAAAAGCAATGGGAGGCGTTCGCGTACACCTTGAATGGCTTGCTGGATGCGCACGCTCCGGTACGCAGGCACCGGGTGCATAATCCAGCAAGTCCGCCTGTCTGACCAGAAACGTCACATGAGAAGGAGTGCGAGAGAATGCAACGATCCGTCATACCAGTATTTGAATTTATTGACGAAAAGAGCCATTAGAACAGATTGCAGACAAAACTTAGTGGAGCGTATAAATACTGCTGCGCCATCAGATTTGTATAGACAGCTGAGACAAGTCATTGCTCCAAAACGGGGACCGACAACAGAACCGTCGAATTTAACACCTAACGACCTGAACAAGTATTTTACCTCGATTGGTTTAGAAACTCGAGACATAGTATCAGGGGATTTTAGTAGATCGGCTCGCGAACCTCTAAAACAGATTGCCCAGAGTCAATACAGGGCGATTACGTATATCCCCAGTCACTCTCACGCAACTAGAGAAAGTCATTTTTTCTATTCCAAACAAAGCTTCGTGCGTTGAAGGGGACATTCCAGTGAAAATTATTAACCTATGTTTTGCTATTACTGGTCGTTATTTGCTACGAATTGTCAACAAAAGTTTCGCCACAGGGAATGTTCCCGCGAGCTGGAAGCGAGCCATAGTTATCCCGTTGCACAAAAAGGGTGATCCTAGCATGGCGTCCAATTTCAGACCAGTCACTAATGTCCCAACAATCACAAAAGTAGTAGAAAACTTGTTTTGCAACAACTGACAAGCTATTTAAATGGGGAACACCTATACAGCAGCGATCAGCACGGCTTTAGAACCAATTATTCTACTTGTACCGCATTGCTATCGGTGACTGATGAGATTTTGAACGGAATGGATCGCTCAGAGATCACCCTGCTGACCCTGATAGATTTAAGTCGCTGCTTTGATGTAGTGGACCATACAACTCTGTTAAATAAGCTAGAGCTATTGCAAATAAGACATAAAGACATAAAAGAAAAGTGCAACAAAGAGCCTCTTGGGCCCATCCGAGGTTGCACCCCCCCCCCCCATCCCCCCCCCCCTCCACCAGTCTCGCCCCTTCAAATCACCTTACTCTACCTGCATAAAAGAAGGCTAATCCCACGAGTATTTATGAACTAATCCCTTCTCTGTAAAGTATTTATCTAATCTAATTTTGAAGGAAGCAAGTGTCACTGCATCAGCGACATCCCCTGGTAGCATATTCCAATGTCCTACAACCCTTCTACCGAAAAATGACTGTCGTAGCCTAGTCCTACTTTGTTTCATAATGAGTTTATGCTGATGACCTCTACCTCGATTTTCCCTATTGAACTCAAACATACCCTTTAAATATCCAGAATGCTGACTATTTACAAATTTGAAGACTTCAATTAGATCTCCTCTTAGCCTTCTATATCTAAGTGAAAACATACCCAATTTCCTCAATCTATCTTCATAAGGTAAACTACCAAGACAATTAATCATTTTTGTTGCCCTTTTTTGAACTCTTTCTAACAACCAGCAATCTTTCTCATATGTTGGAGACCAGGCTTGTACACAATACTCCAAATGTGGTCTAACGTATGCACAATACAGTTTTGTTATTACCTTTTCACTCTTGTAGGAAACATTTCTGTTAATGGCCCCTAGCATTCTAAGTGCCTTTTTCCTAGCTTCTACAACCTGGTCTGACGCTGATAGTCTATTGTTTACCACGACACCTAAATCTCTTTCCTTTTCAATCTGCTCCATTTTCTGCCCACCCATTTCATACCTATGTTTACTGCTAACCCGTCCAGCGTGCATAATCTTACATTTACTCAAATTGAATTTCATCTGCCATGCTTCAGACCACTCAACTAGCTTGTCCAGATCTGATTGAAAAACATCCTGATCATGTTTTCCTCTAATAATCCTGACAACTTTTAGATCGTCTGCAAATTTCAAGACTTTGCTGTCTATACTGTTCTCAATTGCATTCACAAATATTATAAAAAGCAATGGGCCCAGGACTGATCCCTGTGGAACCCCACTAAGAACCTCCTTCCATTGTGATTGGCACCCATTCAATATAACCCTTTGCTGGCGTCCTGAAAGCCACGTTTCTATCCAATCCAGAATCTTGCCCCTGATCCCATGAATTTTAAGTTGCAACCCCAGTCTTGTATGGGGGACTTTGTCAAATGCTTTACTGAAATCAAGAAAAGCTACATCTAGCTGTTTACCCTGATCAACGCTATCTGTTGCAACATCCAAAAACTCCAGAAGATTAGTTAAACAAGAACGGCCCTTCCTAAAGCCATGCTGTGTATCTTTGATGAGTTCATTTTGCTCCAAGAATTCAACAATCTTATCTTTGATGATTGATTCAAGCACCTTGCAGACTAATGAGGTCAGACTAACTGGTCTATAGTTTTCCTCTTTACTTCTATCTCCCTTTTTATGAATAGGAACAACATTTGCTCTTTTCCAATCAAGTGGAATTTTACTATCTGCAAGTGATTTAGAAAATATTATGGCTAATGGAACCGACAACTCCCTTTCAGATTCTCTTAAAAGTCTAGCATGGATTTCATCAGGTCCTTCTGCCTTGTTAGGCCTTACTTTCTTTAGATATTCTAGAACAAGTTCACTACTTATGCCACCTAGCTCTCCTATAGTCTCCTCTGTCTCTAGCTCAGGCTGAAGTGCTGCAATACTACTCCGGTCCTCGATAGTAAAGACAGATTGAAACTGATCATTAAGCACTTCAACCATTTCACTGTCCTTGCTAACTAACACATCATCTACCTTAAATGGACCTATATTTTTGGAAACTGTACTTAACTTATAAAAACTGAAGAACTTCTTACTATCTGCATTACAATGTCTAGCTAAATCAAGTTCCTTTGCCCTTTTAGCTGCTCTGACCTTTTTCTTAACTGAATTTCTTGCATTCTGGTAGGCCTTCTGATTTACATCTAGTGAAGATCCCTTCAAAATGCCAAATGCACTTCTTTTAGCTTGTATAGCACTCCTTACTTCTGGGGTAAGCCAAACTGGATTGCCCTTGGTTCTGTTACGTTTGTGCCTGAGGGGTATATGTCGATTTTGAATTTGGCTTAATCTAGCTTTGAAAACATTCCAGGCCTCACATGCATCTAAACCTGCCAACTCAACGTTCCATTTTATCTGTGCGAGGTCATTTCTAATACCATCAAAATCAGCCCGGCTGAAGTTTGGAACCATAATAAGGTTATCTTTGGGCCTCATTTCTGATGAGATATTGAATTTAACCATATTGTGATCACTGGTTCCTAGACCTGCACAAATACTTATGTCACTAACTAGATCACTGTTGTCTGAGAATACAAGGTCTAGAATGGAGCAATGTCTGGTTGGCTCTGTTACAAACTGATGCATGAAAAGCTCCTCTTCAAATATTTGCCTATACAACCTACACTCATTTGTTTCCTCTGCTATACTTTCGTATCCTCTTAAGTTAAAATCTCCCATAATAAGACACTGAGCCCGAAAGTTCCTACGTATTTCCTCACAAATATCTTGGTCTGTTTCAGCTTGGGAGTTCCTTGGAAGATTCCCTGGTCTGTAAAATGCACCTATCCTCAACCTTCCTCTGTTTCCTGTACCAATTTTAATGTCAAGCCAGATTGATTCTACTTCTTTTACTTTACTAGAATCATCAACTCTAGTAGTGCAGTACAAGCTATTTACATATACAAACACTCCGCCTCCCTGCCGTGATTCTCTGCAGTATGAGAACATGTTATACCCTTGTAACTCGAAATCCTGTAGCCTATCCCTATTATACCCCTCACTAACCCATGTCTCGGTTACACAAATGATATCAGGCTTTTCAAGGGCAACATAACACTCAAACTCATCAAATTTAGACCTAATACTTTGGGCATTCAGCAACACACATGTGATCTTATACTTTGAGCTGACTCTACTAATTCTGAGGGAATTATGATCTACTGTCCTATTCTGACATGAACTTCTACCAATGCTTACTTCTTGATGCCCTAGTACTAGCGTCCCTGAACCCCCCTCCTACCTAGTTTCCCTGAATGACACTTCTGTAGGCATCTCCCAAAGCCCTTGCCCCCTCATCCGATAAGTGAAGCCCATCCTTCATATAGTACCTATGCCACTCATAGAACTGATCCCATAAGTCTACATAACTAAGCCCCATAGCTGAACATAAGTTCTGAACTGAGCTGTTCACAGACAGAGCTCTCGAGTACCACTCCTCACTGGCTCCACAGCGAGGGAGGATGCCAGTCACAATGACTGGTTTCCTGGACTCCTTCAACCTCTGCAGCAGGCTCCGGTACTCCGCTACTATTCTCACACTCTGCCTAGGTCCTATGTTGTTCACCCCCACCTGTATTATAACTGTCTCCGGGCTACTCCTACCAAGTTCTGCCTCAATGACAGGGCCCATATCAACTACTTTTGCCCCCGGTTTAACTATACATTTGTCCCTCTTCCCACAGAATGTTCGCCTTAAGGGCCTTACCCTTGAGTCCCCAACCACTAAATGCTGAATCTGTTCCTTGTCACTTTCAGCTGCTGACTCTAACGCACTAAACCTATTTGCTAGTGTAACCTGCTGATGTTCCCTGGGGCTGTACTGCCTGACTCTACCCTGAACTTTTGTCCATCCCTCCTGATCCCCTTCCCTCTTCCTCCTCCAGATTCTGCTACCACCCTCCATTACCCAGCACCCCTCCTCATCCTTACTGTCTGTGGCCCTAGCATTACTTTCCACAATGTTGGGTCTCCAGAAACGTGACCCTCCAACACACTTCCAAACCCCAGCCGCACTATCCACCTTTGCCTTATCCTCCTCCCTTATGCCCCTATCAGAACTACCACTGGTCCCTGATCCTGTAGGCTCCTTTTCTGACCCCCTAACCACAATCTGCGCATACGTTCCTTGGTCAGGAGCTACACCCTCCTGCGGCTCATCTCTACACCTACACTTACTTAACTGCGCCTCAAGCTCCGCTACTCTAGCCTGGAGGGCCTCTAGCTCTGCTACCTTCGCCTGCATCCTAGTCATGCTCATTTGAATACACTGGTAACTTAGGTATATAACTTAGGTACTATGCACTTTTCAATACTTTACTAACTTAACTTAACTTTTTTGTTTTTTGTTTTGTTTTTTCTTCTTCTAAACCTTAACTAGATCTAGGTAAAGCTAGTAACACAAATCAGCTATGAGTGCACCTAATACTAGACTAAATATCTAATCCTTAAATAAACTGAATACTAAATACACCTTAATTATCCCTAATTTTCTAAAATATCTACTTATCCAACCCTGCAACTAATAACACAAAAATAAGACTAAGACAATTTTGGCGCACACAAGCTAGAATGAAAAGTCCTTTAAAAAGCAAGTAAGAGGTAACAGCTAACTATGAATGCTTAAAAATAATACTTAAACGATCCACAAAACTAAATATCTAATCCTTATATCTAAATATAATGTGGTTCCTCAAAAAATACACAAGACAACAGAGCTATCCAACAGCTACTTAGCTTGGCTAAAGTAGGGTTCAGAAGGGGAACGTGATTTGATTTTTTATAAACTAGATCTAGGTAAAGCTAGTGACACAAATCAGCTATGAGTGCACCTAATACTAGACTAACTATCTAATCCTTAAATAAACTAAATACTAAATACACCTTAATTATCCCTAATTTTCTAAAATATATACTTATCCAACCCTGCAACTAATAACACAAAAATAAGACTAAGACAATTTTGGCGCACACAAGCTAGAATGAAAAGTCCTTTAAAAAGCAAGTAAGAGGTAACAGCTAACTATGAATGCTTAAAAATAATACCTTAACGATCCACAAAACTAAATATCTAATCCTTATATCTAAATATAATGTGATTCCTCAAAAAAATACACAAAACAACAGAGCTATCCAACAGCTACTTAGCTTGGCTAAAGCGGGGTTCAGAATGAAATATGTCCTCAGTGGTTTAAAAGTTATCTAAGTGGCCATGTTCAGCAAGTAAAAATCGGTGAAAAGCTTTCGGATCCCCTACCCATCACGATTGGAACATTTCAGGGGACATGTTTAGGGCCGTTGCTTTACAACATCGCTAGCAACGACTTGCCGTGTCACATTCCTGATGAAGTTAACGGTTTTCGAATCATTAAGGTCCGCTATGCAGATGATAGTCAGATTGGCATTGTCGGTCCCCGCAACCGTATAAAGGAGATGCAAAAAAGTCTTGAAGAGGTTTTGGACACAATGACGACATGGTTTCAGCAGAACGGCATGCTAGTGAATGCCAGAAAAACAGAGTTTATTGTGTGCGGCGATAGACGGCAGTTGATGCGTCTAAACGGATTCCCAACTATTAACTTCATGGGCGAGGTTCTTCATTGCAAAGAGAAAGTAAAAAATTTAGGCCCACACTGGATAGTTCTCTGTCATGGGAGCAACATGTGCAGCAAGTAACGGATCGTTGCTATGGAATTCTGGTCGCACTTCTTCATGCTAAACAGGTGCTGCCTGTAGAAACATTGCCGAGATTAATTGACGCCATGGTATTTTCTCATGTAAGATATTGTATTCAAGTGTATGGAGGTACTATGCCCAGTGCTATTGGTCAAATTCAGAAGATATTTAACTTTGCAGCGAGAGTGCTTTCAGGTCGCAGGAAATATGACCATATCTCGGACTTGCTGAAACAATATGAATGGCTTTCGGCTGCCCAGTATGTTAATTATTTTGATCTTTGCATGCTTCAAAAAATTATTACAAGTGGAGAACCCTCGCTATTATCGAGCCGTTTAGTTTTCAACCGAGACGTGATTGGCCGTCACACCCGTCAGTCAGACCAGTTGGCTTTGTCCAGGCCCAGAACCAATCACGGGAAGCGAAATTATCTGTATAGATCGTCATCGCTGTTCAATAGTTATTTTGGCTCTAATAGTGGATCTGATATCCTATCTGTCAGTACCAGGGTGGCGAAGAAACATATTAGGAAACTGTGTGCAGCCCCCGAACGTGACAGGCGCTCGTGACTCTAGTTTAAACGTGGCATGCAGTCTAGTTTTATTAGTGCTTATTTTTGCGTAATAGATTGGTTGTAATGTCATGTCTTTTATTTGGTTGGTCAGTGCATTTTAGCTTGTGTTAGCTTCTGTATTATAATGACAAAGCTAAGGCTGCAACTTGTATGTACCAACATGTACGACAATGACCCTGTAACAGCCCTATATGTGTGGAAAGGGTCAGCTGATGTATAATACAATGCAATACAATACAATGGCACAGGGCAGGGCACAGGGCAGGGCACAGGGCAGGGCACAGGGCAGGGCACAGGGCAGGGCACAGGGCAGGGCACATGGCAGGGCACAGGGCAGGGCACAGGGCAGGGCACAGGGCAGGGCACAGGGCAGGGCACAGGGCAGGGCACAGGGCAGGGCACAGGGCAGGGCACAGGGCAGGGCACAGGGCAGGGCACAGGGCAGGGCACAGGGCAGGGCACAGGGCAGGGCACAGGGCAGGGCGCAGGGCAGGGCGCAGGGCAGGGCACAGGGCAGGGCACAGGGCAGGGCACAGGGCAGGGCACAGGGCAGGGCACAGGGCACAGGGCACAGGGCACAGGGCACAGGGCACAGGGCACAGGGCACAGGGCAGGGCAGGGCACAGGGCAGGGCACAGGGCAGGGCACAGGGCAGGGCACAGGGCAGGGCACAGGGCAGGGCACAGGGCAGGGCACAGGGCAGGGCACAGGGCAGGGCACAGGGCAGGGCACAGGGCAGGGCACAGGGCAGGGCACAGGGCAGGGCACAGGGCAGGGCACAGGGCAGGGCACAGGGCAGGGCACAGGGCAGGGCACAGGGCAGGGCACAGGGCAGGGCACAGGGCAGGGCACAGGACAGGGCAGGGCACAGGTCAGGGCACAGGTCAGGGCACAGGGCAGGGCACAGGGCAGGGCACAGGGCAGGGCACAGGGCAGGGCACAGGGCAGGGCACAGGGCAGGGCACAGGGCAGGGCACAGGGCAGGGCACAGGGCAGGGCACAGGGCAGGGCACAGGGTACAGGGCAGGGCACAGGGTACAGGGCAGGGCACAGGGCAGGGCACAGGGCAGGGCACAGGGCACTGAGGGCAGGGCACAGGACAGGGCACAGGGCAGGGCACAGGACAGCGCACAGGGCAGGGCACAGGGCAAGGCACAGGGCAGGGCACAGGGCAGGGCAGGGCGCAGGGCAGGGCACAGGGCAGGGCACAGGGCAGGGCACAGGGCAGGGCACAGGGCAGGGCACAGGGCAGGGCACAGGGCAGGGCACAGGGCAGGGCACAGGGCAGGGCACAGGACAGGGCACAGGGCAGGGCACAGGGCAGGGCACAGGACCCAGGGCACAGGACCCAGGGCACAGGACCCAGGGCACAGGACCCAGGGCTAGGTTAAGGCAACTCCTGAAAAGCATAGCGGCAAGACACTGGCACTTCGTTTTTTCAAGCTTTGATCGTTGCTTTTGGCGATCAAGGGCACATTTCACATTGGGACGCAGTGATCCAAAATCGGCAGGGGCTACGTCCCGACGGATGCAGCTGCGGCAGCTGCGTCCCGAAATGGGACGCAGTCAATACGTTAAAATATGCCCTGATCGGTACTAATGGCCAGGGTTACGGCTAGTTTGCGGCAGAATCTGCGTATGATACAATTCTGAGGTCAGCGGGTATGCCATCATAATACCGACGAAGTTTCGGGGTCCCGAAGCCGAATCATAATATAAGTCCTGTGTCGAAATTAAATAACGTAGCGAGGTAATTCTTTCACCACAATCCCTTTTTCGATCTGCTCTACAAATCTGCTAGCTCAGTTCAAAACCATATATGTTAAAGGTGAACTATTCCCTTTAACTGTCCGAGCCACAGCTTAACTAACGGGCAACAGCAAATCTAGTAAAACAAACTTTTTTGCCATGTAAGTTTGTACAAAACGTCATGACGGTCTTACAAATAGTTTCCGCTTGATAGCTTGTAAAAAGATGGAGTACCAAAGTGAAATGCATGTACAATCGTGATTTTTGACATTTCGACAAACTTGTCCTGAATGCCCCTGTCGTAAGAGATATGAAGTAAGGGTACTGAATTACCACAATATGCAAAAGTAAATACAATATCTACGAAAAATGAACCATCAATATTTTGTCATATCCAGCTAGCAATATTGTCAGTAGAGTGGACTGTGCTCCAGCCTTTTACCAGCTGGAATCCTAATCGACCTTCAGGACAGCGGTGGCCGTCGCTGGGCGTTGGGAGGGAGGGGGGGGGGGGGGGCAGCTTTAGTGTGGCAGCTGATTCAGCAAGACCGGGAGTCTGTCCGGGTGAATATGATGGCGCGGGTGCAGCAGCCCCTGTCGGGGATCTCCCTATACAGGGAGACAGCTGGCTGCGGCCGGCCAGCAGAGCAGTCAGTAGTCAAGGACATGCCTCGACCGTAGAATAGAATGTGGCATACGCCAGATAAATATCGCCATGTCCTGGATTATAACAGCTGCATAACAAATTGTCTGGTATGGCGGCCGGTAATAAAATGCAATTAAAAATATCAGATATAATAAATACAGATATGTTGCGGAGTGCCCCGAGATTATGCTGCTGCATTTCTTATCTATAATTAACTGACAGGAAAGGGATGTAGAAATTAACAGATTGTACTATGTGACCAAGGAAATAAACACTCCCGGTTTGCGATACGAAATTAACCTGCTAGAATATTACTGACCACATGTTGCGTAAGGTTTGCAAAAAAAAACATGACAAAACTAAGAATATTTACGTCCCAGTTAAAAGCTAGCTAAAATAGCGTGTTTAAGCTGACTGAACTCCAGTTTCACGGCAACTTCCTTGGCCAATATCAACACATGGGAGGAGATTTCATATCAAGGATATTTTGTGCTACTCAAACAAAATACTATACTATACTATGGGTGAGTTATACTCCACTCCATCCACCGTCAATATTAATTCTTTTTTTAAAAAAACTATCAAGGTCCCGGGAGTATTATGTCGGATCCGTTACATTAACAGGACTTGTGTTTCGGCTCCTTTAGTTGAAATCCAATGTGAAATATCTCAATCTCCTTTGATTTTATCTGCTTTTTAATTAAATGACTTAGTAGCAGCTATTATCTAACAAGTGGCAATTGATCGTGTGAACTTTGCAATATGGCTGGGGAAAAATCAAGGACGGCGACAGACACTATTACAGCAGACAGTATAATCTGTCGTTAGAACTGATAACTATTCCCCCATCAGAAAATACTGGGTTGGGACCTTCTCAGGTCATACTGGAAATCAGAGACACATACAGAGACACATTAAGCAACCGCAACCGTGATTCAACCAACAAACAGACATTTATATCAGTTAAAGGGAAATATTTACCTTTTGATTTATTTATCTGCATTTGTATGTGACACAAGTATGGTATCAAATTGATCGTTCCTCAATTTAAAAGTGAAATAACAACTTTTCGATTTGAAAAACTAAATTTTGGGAAATGTAAAAATATGTACTTACATATAGTGACGAACAGTATGCTATCTCTGGTTTGAATGTTAATTTGTAAAGTCATAGGACCAGAAATGAAGTAAGCGCGCCAAGAAGCGTGACAACGTCCCTGATTGGTCAATGAAACAAATCGCCGACACTAAATAGGTCGCCGTCCGGGGCCAAGTTAATTCGCCGAATGCATCACGTTTTTTTAACGTTTATTGATTGATTATGGAAAAACGGTTCATATTGTGTTTCCCATGTGCGCATTGTAATGTATTAAATACCTGTTTGTTGAAAATTCAGGAGGAAAACATCCATTTTATTTTCCCAAAAAAGTTGAGAAGAAGAAGGTCGCCGTCCGGGGTCAAGCTAAACTACCGATTTCAATGCACTTTTTTCAAAACTTTGATGCATGTTCATAAAGGTTTGGTACATATTTCCAAAAGATAGAGTGCATGAAATATATGATATGCCTTCATGATAAATAACAATGCGTGAGCAGGCTAATTTGAGCTCGTATAGTGAATTCGCTACCAAGTACTTGTGAGTGCCGACCATTATAAACGTGGATCGCTTATCAACTTCAAATATCTTTCGGTAGAAATGTTTATATGCAAAATGTGATGAATTTACAATATATTTTAGTCTCCTCTGTCGATTTCAAGTCATAACTCCATTTATGTGGGAAAAGGGTGAATATTTCCCTTTAAACCGACAATTATCTTCACCGAAACCTCAGTAGAGATGTGAGAAAAGAGCAACGAACCGCGACGTGATAGGACAATAGTTCGTATTTAGTGAAGCGGTCCACGGACCTGTAATAAGGCTAACAGCTGGCAGCATCTGTCAGCATCTGTCACAGCTGGCAGCATCTGTCACAGCTGGCAGCATCTGTCACAGCTGGCAGCATCTGTCACAGCTTCAAAATAACTCCGCACTTGGAGTCCGACACCATCGACGCAGTCTTAGCTTACACTTCATTATAATTAGTTATATATTTTAAGACATACTATTAGCCTAATGAAACAAAACGGTTCCGTACGTCAATCAACCTTGAACTAATCAAGATAAAAACGTCATAGCAAAGGCATATATACAATTAAAGATAGTTCGCATCGTTTGTCTTTTAGATCACTCATAGTGTATATCACTCATAAATCACTCATAGTGTATATCACTCATATATCACTCATAGTGTATATCACTCATATATCACTCATAGTGTATATCACTCATATATCACTCAGTGTATATCACTCATATCACTCATAGTGTATATCACTCATATATCACTCATAGTGTATATCACTCATATCACTCATATATCACTCATATATCACTCATATATCACTCATAACATATCACCCGTAGTGCTGTATCACTCATAAATCAACGACTACGACAATTGATAGCTAAAACATAAGCAAACTTGTCAACAACAAGAAACAAAATTATAAAACTTGGCTTGACAAAAATACCAAAGTTCAGTCACTATGAAATGTATTGGCACATCATTATAATTACTCTTTAAATAGTTTCTAATTCAAGCCATGTCACTGTGACATTAAATGCTCCAAGACGAAGTGAAAATGTATTACCAGTAAGGCGCCGTAGTTGGCGATGAACGAGCGAGCGCGAACGAAATGCATGGCGAATTTCAACTCGATCGGGCAAGTAGTTTCTGAGATACAAAAAAAGGATGAGCACGTGCGCACGTGCAGAGGCACCCCACCCCTGACTTGTGGGAAAGTGGCGGGTAAGAGGTTCCTAACCACACACCAAATTTGAACACAATCGGCTCAGCCGTTCCTGAGATATAGAATAGGAGTGAGCACGTGCGCACGCGCAGAGGCACCCCATCCCTGACTTGTGGAAAGGCGGCGGCTGAGAGGTCCCTAACCACACACCAAATTCACACACAATCGGCCCAGCCGTTGCAGTTGTTTTGCGAGAAAACACTTTTCAACACCCCTCACGCGGCACGCGGCACGCGGCACGCGGCACGCGGCACGCACCACGCGCAGTAGTAGTAACCCACATGAGTCGGACTGGTCTCAAACAGGGTAGGTTGGATGGGGCTGCTAAGCAAAGAAGTCCGCTTGTCAATCGGACGTGTGGTTGCAGAGATATGAGCTTCTCAAAAGCGTCGCCACGGGTCGGGCAGGGCCGGGTCGGGTCGGGTCGGGCTGCTCATATTCAGATTTTTCCCATATACCACGGAAGGACGAGCGAGCCGTAACAAGAATTCCTAGTGATAACACGACTCCCATTTCATCTCAGATTTGGGCAACAAAAAGAACATAACCGAAAAGAAATAAGAACAGCATCAAAGAAGTAGAACACCAAATGAAAATTGTGAGCTGTGGAGGACGAATTTGGGAAAAAGCTTCACAAGTGTTCTGACGCCAACATTGGATAGCATCAACGCTGAGTTCAACGTACTAGAGGCTGATCAACTTCGATTAGTCTCCAATCCCCTTGTCGAGTTATTTTTCTGTAACGCATTTGATCGAGTTATTTTTCTGTAACGCATTTTAAAAGCAAATACGCTTACAGAAAGCCAAATTGGCTTTACTTTCATAGTCGTGACAAATGTGGCGCTAGTCTGGCCGGACACGGGCACGGAAATCATTAGCGACTGTTGCGGTGTGTGATACTCTGTTGCGGTGTGTGATAACTGTGATAGGAGTCCTGATAAAGTCACAAACCGAGGTATGTGACGCCACAACGTGTAATTGGGTCGTGCTCTGGGACGTGACTCGTTACGGTGAATATTTCACTTTTCTGGCACTTAGGAGTCGGCCTCTCAGATTACACACATTTAGATGTGTTGATTGAATGCGCCAGAATCCCATATTGTATAGGTAATGCTGTCTTAAGTGCCAGAGTTACACGGGAGGAGCGACCCCTGAAGGCCGTGGACTAACGGTCTGCGAAGGAAAAAAATACAACCAACATTCGCGGCTGCAGCTGGAGCCACGGCTGTAGCATACTGGAGACGTATTTCCTATGCTTTTGTATACATAAAATCCATTTTGCACAGTTTTTCACCAGTAACAAACAAAGCGGAACTCTAGGGAAGTTTCGATTTATATGTTTCGTGCGGTTTGTGCGGTTACTATAATTACAATATTGTATTCGTGGAACGATTGTGACATTTATCTGCTATCGGATATCTTACCACAACACACGACACGCATCACGGCAAAGAATAGATAACTGAATGTAACGTAGGATGAAGTAATTAATGTGTCTCCCAATTATGACAAGATAATATGTGTGACCCAGAAATA
>JAXIVJ010009575.1:0-2500 GCA_036785665.1 Chirona hameri | reverse complement strand
CGACCACGCCAGATCGAATGGTGAAGAAATCGACCAGATCAGTCCCAGAGTTTCGGAGCATGGGCTCGTCGGCAAATTGGTACTAAAAGTTTTGGTCCAATTTAGTCCACTTAGGGTGGATTAAAGTGGACACAACTCAAAAGAGCACCGTTTCAGACCACTTGAAATCGAATGGTGAAAAAATCACCTAGATCGGTCCCGTAGTTTCGGAGTATGGGCTCGTCTGCTAATCTGATCGTTTTTATTAGACCCTCCGTAGGGGGCGGGGGGGGCACAATATATTTCATTTCGGGCACCCACATTCATTTTTATCAAACCCCACCCCTGCTTAGGACAAAGCTCCGCAGACGCCCAAGGTCCCTCTGTATTGGAGCTGCTGCCCGGTAACGGTTCTGCGGGCCGGCGAAAAACACTTATCTCAGCCGAACCGGTCCCAGCGTGTTCAACGTGTTCAACGAGTTCAAAGAGTTCAACGTGTTCACATGTCACCACTGTTCAACACAAACACTTTGAAATGACATGGTCACAACGATTAACTGTGCGGGAACGTATGTTGTCACAGTGGAAAGCCGTAACCTATTAAGGTGACGTCATCTAGGTAGATGAGCAACGAAGCGAAGACAATTAATCGGATTTCCCCCGGTGATGACAGGATATTGGCAATTGAACTGGAATTCACCCATGTTACGAGAAGTAAAAAAAACATGAGTCATACACATCGAAAGCACATCGAAATGTCAGTTGACATCAGCGTTCTTCCTCCCCAACGGAAAGAGCTGAGCTCTGACAAGAGCGTGTTTGCCGCGCCGGCCAAAACTATTACTTCAGCCTTCATAAAGGAATCAACGGGATAACAAAATATTCGCTTTGTATTGATGATAATTGAAGACAAAAACATTGGTCATATTAGCAATGGGCTGCATAGTGCATAGCTGTGTAAAATCCAAAATCCAAAAAAATGCCAAGATCCAAAAAAATATCCGGAATCCAGGATCCCTAGGATCCAATATATGGGATCTTGTTGGATCCTGGATATTTTTTTTCATTTTGTCGAGAGATCCTGTGGATCCTGGATCTTGTTCAGAAAATATGTTGCTGGATACTATCGATCCTGGATCTTTTGAGGAAAGGTGTCGCTGGATCCTGTGGATCCTGATTTTTTTGTGTGAAAGTTGTGAGATCTTGCAGATCCTTGATGTAGGGTGCACCATCAAACCCACTAAGAATACCTTTACATTATTGCAATTAGAGTGCTAGTTTTGTTCCATTGTGTCTGATATTGCTTTGCAATCACTGTCCTTCCAAGAAGTGGTACGAAGAAGGGGTATGAAGAAGTGCTACGAAGAAGGGGTACGAAGAAGTGGTATGAAGAAGGAAGTATGAAGAAATATCCGATGAAAGAGAATGGATGAACATGTCATAGAAAAAAGAAACTTACAGTTTGTGATTGTAACGGTGTAGTTTGTTTGGAATTTATACTTTGTTTAAAATGTATTCAAGATAGTGAATTGTCAAGTAACTCCAGAAGCATTACAATCAACAAATCTTATCTTGCTATCCAGAGTTCAGGTCGGCAATTTATCAATTTATATCAGTATGCAATGCAAGCACAAACATGGGAAAGTTCAGTCGGCATTCAGAAAGCAAGTATCGTCTAGGCCATATCTGCTTTCCTCACACAAACAATTGTCTAAAAATACCTATTTAAAATTTAAAAAATGGCATTAGATGCGCAGCGGAGTTCACAACTTACGTGCCCGCCCTTACCCACCAAGAACAAGAACAAGAAGAGTCCACAACTCACAAGTACCTACCCCAATCATATTTACAAACTATGGGATTTCCGTCTGCCAACAATGCATTCCAATCTCATAAAGACTTTAAGACATGGGCTGTTGTGTTTATCACCATGTCATTGGCATTAGATAATAGTTCACATTCTAAACATTGGGTCAATATGCTCCATGCAATGATTCGTGCACCAGTTGAAAATGTGTCATGGGATTGTCAGATCCTGCATCATTGATGGTTTGTGGATCATGTACAAAACTGCCTCAGCTTCTTCCTAATCCTGGATTTCTGTTATGTTTGCCATTGTATTCTGGGTACTCTGAATGTTATGATATTTTTTGGGGATCTGGATCATATTTTTTTTGTCGGATCCTGCAGATCCTGGATCTTACAGAAATCTTGTGGATCTTGGATCCTGCAGGATTATTTTGTCTGTGGATCTTGGATCCTGGAAAATTGTTTTGTCGAGGGATCTTGTGGATCTTGAATCCTGCAGGATCATTTTGCCGTGGGATGCTGTGGATCCTGGAAAATCATTTTGTCGTGGGATCTTGTAGATCTTGGATCCTATGTTTTGGCCATGGCACATATCTTGTAGATATACCTTGCAATCTGGCAACAGTTGGTGGCAGAACAAAAGCAGGAAGCTCCACCCGTGGCTGAAGCTTCTCCGCCAAGATATCGGCTGACAGCGCGACAGAGCAGAGAG